>JABUQX010001908.1:0-5000 GCA_015478945.1 Trachelipus rathkii | reverse complement strand
AAAGAAATTGAATTAATTAAATAATTGAATATTTTTCATAAACTCTCCTACTAAGCCAACTCTTCTACCTAATTTCCAAAAAAAATCTATCTTTTCCTATTCTTAAATTCTTTTCTATATCTTTAAAAACAGTAATTTTAGTTACCCTATGATTAGGGTGGAAGATCTTCTTGATCCAACCTTGTTACACCCCCTTTTGGGCAACTGATCTTAATATCTTGGGAGTTTCTTTTGTTCCAAAAATGGCTTCTAAAATCCAAACTTCCTTGGAAATTGCAAAAAAAAAAATCACCAATTGTTAATCTCTAGTTCTGTGGGAAGGAGAAAAATAAGAAAGATAGTTAAATCTATCTCATTCCTCCCACCCGTCAATCTCAATATTGACGCCAAAAAATTTTTCATTTCAAAACTCAAAATTAAACAAAACATACTTCCATCACATCCCCTTAAATATCTTTTCTCTTTCCCCACAGTGGGGATATTCTCTTGCAACGGCAACTCCCGATGACGCATGCTGCAACGGTTCTTTAAAAAAAATCATTTTATTTGTTCTTTTGTTTCTTACTTAATTTTATTTATTTCTTATTCTTTTTAACAAATTTTTTTTCGATTCACTATTCTATTTTCGCTTTCTTCCTTCTGTCATATCATTTTCCAACCATTTATTTCCGCCGACGTTCTATCAAGAAAGGGAACACAATTGGCAACTCCTGACAGGTTCCTCGCGATCGCGTATATGGTCGATTTTCTTTTATTGGATCTCTCACCGGATTCTCTTCAACTTCAAACCCTTCAAAAGATAACTCACTTTCAGGAATTTGTTCTTCTGCTTCTGCAATCGGCAAGCCGATCACAGGCGTCGAATAGACTTGCACACGGTTTTCAAACGTTTTATCTGTGGGAAGAGAATCCCTTAAACCCACAGGGGGAGCTTGTGTTGACTCCCAGCGCCAGTACGCTTCTTCTATCAAGTCCGAGGTGTCCCATAATAAATATTCATTAATCTCCTCCTCTTCTTCATTTTTTTCTATACTCTCCAATTCTTCATAAATCTCCTCCACGTCCAAATAAAATGATTTTTCCAATGATTTGTCCCCACATGCTTTTATACTCAATTTTATCTTTTCCTGTGCTTTGACTAATCCCTCAAATTTTTCTTTAATCCTTTTCAATTTTTCCTCATCTATGGTAAAACCCTCAAACAAAAAGTCATCATCGTCATCATCATCCTCATCTTCAATATTCTCCTCATTCACTTCTACTTCTGGCAAGGACATTTCTACCTCTCTACCGGTTATAACCTCATCTATTATTTCCTCTTGTTCCTCATACATTGCATACCTTTGAAAAACCGGATCATTCGACAAATAATCAGGAGGCATTTTCCATAATCTCAACTGTTTATGATGTGCTTTATACTGTTTTCCCGTCCCCTGTGGATTTTATCACATAAGTAACCCGGTTATCATTTACCTGTATTATCTCATAAGGTCCTCTATATCTAGGATGGAATTTATTCTGTGTCAAATTTCCAGGCAAATGAGCTTTCAATCCTACCATTTGATGTATTTCATAAGGGACGAACCTTCCATGACTATCCTTCCAACACTCCTCCTCGGTGGGCAACGGCAATCCAGTGTGCAATTCATGCGCTCTTTTTAATATGTTCTCACAAGGTGTAATATGTGTTTCTGAATGAGTGGTATGATTATACACCAGCAATACTTGCGACAATTCCTCATCCCATCTATTTGGCTTTTTAATAGACATCCTCAAATACTGACTGAGGGTGCGGTTTACTCGCTCTACAGCTCCATTAGATGATGGTGTATATGGCGTGGTTAACACGTGTTTAATTTGTTGTATCTTCAATAGTTCTTCAAATTCAGTCCCTATAAACTTCCCTTCCATTATCGGTTAACAGGCGCTCTGGTAGCTTTGGATGGAATGGCAATATACGATGTTGCACTGCTTTCGTTACATTTATACACTGCTTATTTCTTATGGGAATAGCAGCTACCCATTTTGTAAAATGATCTACCATTACAAGGGCGTAATTATTTCCTTGAGTGGAACATGGAAACTGGATTAAATCCATCGCTACCAATTCGAATGGTCTGGAAGTTAATATTTTTAATGTAGGTGGGACATACAGTATATTAGAGATCTTAAACGCCTGACATTTATAACACGTGGTTGTGATATCGGAACATATGACAGTGATTTTTGGATGCCATATACAAGTTATAAGCAATGAGTGCAATTTAGTTTTCCCAATGTGAGCAAACATCCAATGTGTTTTAATAGCCACCTGTGTTAAATACTGTTGCGGAACTATTAGAGCAAATTCCCTATATAAATGATAAATGATTGTTTCTCAAATAAACATACCTACTTACCCGCGCAAAAGGTTTTAAAGGTCCATTAAATGGCAAATTCCTAACTATGGCTCTTTTCAGCCGCTTCAATGTTGGATCTGAATTTTGCAGCATTAGAATGTTATCGCTATCAATCTCTAAAGGATCCACTATATCCTCTGAATCCATGACGATATGGTGTATCCGGGGATCCCGGATTTCTTTTTCCACCTCCCCACCGGTGTTTTGGGGATTGTTTGCTCTTTCTTCGACGACCGTGGTTGACACACTAGGGGAAGCACCTGCCTCCTCCATGGACTCGTCTAACAACATCCACTCCTGGAAATCTATTGACATTAAATTAACGCCGCCGTTTCTTTCTCAATGCCCGCCAGAAATCTTATTGGTACGAGGGGTACTAAGAGATTATAATGAACCCCCCCACAACACAACAGATGACAAATATCTTTCTCTGATCCTATCCCAAACTTCAATGGTTGAGTATCTCCATAATACACAAATACTTGTAGATGGTGTAACTTTGTAAACGCCTGTATTGCTTGAGTGATAGGAAATTGTCCAGCCTGTTTCATTAATTGTAACCTCTTTGTAATCTGCCTGTTATCTTTCCCAGTAGGTAAACCATAGGTTGTTCGATTGTCGATCATCTCTTGGACAATCTCCTGTCTTAACTTTAAATGATGGTCCAAGGACCCATACAACCCCAACGCTTGAAAAAGCGAATCACCCCCACCAGGAATCTTTACTTCAGAAAATCCTCCAGGGATGGTATTTGAAAGAATTTCTTCGGACTCCACCAAGGCTCCCCCCATTGGTGATCTGGACAACGCGTTAGCTACTTTATTTTCCTTCCCTGGGATGTATCTCAACTCGTAATCGATGTCATTTATTTCTTTCAAAGTGCGGGCTACCCGAGCATTCACCAAGGGCATACTATGTAGAAATAGCAATGGTTGATGGTCAGTAAAAATAACTACTTTGATTCCATAAAGAAAAGGTTTCAAAGCCCTCACAGCCCATCGTATGGCGGCAACCTCTTTCTCAGTTGTGCTATAGCGCTGTTCTGCTTTATTAAAGGTCATGGAGATATAAGCTATAGGGCGTTCCACATCAGATTGGGTCTGTGCAAGACACGCTCCTGCCCCGATATCAGAGGCATCCACATATAACAATAAAGGCTTCGCTTGTTCTGAACGATCGGGATACGATAGGACCTGTGGGGATGTTAATTCTTGTTTTAGAGCATCGAAAGCCTTTTGACATGATTCCGTCCATTTCAAGGTTTTAGCACTCAATAGTTCGAAAAGGGGTTTGGCAATCTCTGAGCAATGGGCGATGTGGCGCCGGTAAAAGTTCACCATGCCCAAAAACTGCCTCAACTTACGGACGGTAGTTGGAACTGGAAATTGCATGATGCCTTGCAAATTTGAATCCAGTGGAACCATGCCTTTTTCGGAAACCTTGTGTCCCAAGTACTGTACTTCTTTCCTAAGGAGAAATGTCTTCGCTGGTTTGATTTTAAATCCTGTTTCTTTAAATGCTGACAAAACTTTTTCGAGGACTTCCAGATGTTGTTCAAATGTTTCACTGAGGATAAGGACATCATCCAGATATACCATGCATTCGTTCCATGGAATATGTGCCAAAGCATATCTCATCCCACGTTGGAAAGTGGCCGGTCCATTCTTTACACCAAACGGCATCCGCAAAAACTCCCAGTGAGACAAGGGAGTGGTAAAAGCTGTCTTTTCAATACTGGTCTCCTCCATCTCTACCTGGTAGTATCCTTTGATCAAATCTATGGTGGTAAAATATTTCATTCCTTTTAAACTAAACAGCATGTCAATCAGATTCGGAATTGGAAAGCTATCTCCTTTGGTGATTTTATTTAGTTCTCTGTAATCTATACACAATCTGATTGACCCATCCTTCTTTCTTATCGGCACCACTGGGGCTGAATACGGGGACTTGCTCCGCTGGATGATTCCCTCCTCTTCCAACTTTTTACAATTCGCTTCTATTTCTCTGAGAATGGGACCTTGTAATCGTCTGACTGGCACTTGCACAGGCTCCTCAGTGAGTGTTTCTATTCTATGCTTGATAACATCGGTGCAGCCCACATCAGAGTCACCCAAACTCGAGACAGATGGATATTTTTCTAATAGCTGAATTAATTTTTCTCGTTGTTCTATCGGCTTCTGCCAGTCGAAAAGCCTCACACAAATTTTCAGGTGTCCACTCGGTGTATTCATTTGGACCTTGGTCATTTAACTCAACAACATTTATATTTGGTTCCTGACCTAACCCTATTCCTAATCCTAACTGTATTCCTACTCCTAACTGTCCTAAAATAGTGCCTTTCTTCAACCTCCTTGGGAACTCTCCCTCATTCCTAACTAAAAACATGGCTCTATCGCCTGTAAAACTAACTAAAGCAGGGTCGAACTTTATTGTATTTGGCAATCCCGGACTGGCCTCCACCACAACCGGTTGCTTTGGGAACTCTTCCACTCCTCTCTACTTCCACCATCAGGCATCGTCGAGGTTCTATAATCACGGACTCCACTAGGGCACAAGTCTCTTCCTTGGGGTTGCCCTGCCTTACGTCCACGGCGACGGTCT
>JABUQX010001907.1:0-36574 GCA_015478945.1 Trachelipus rathkii | reverse complement strand
TTGAGAAGGGGTGTAAAAAGAGGGATTTGAAAGTAAATGTAGATAAGAGTAGGTTGATGGATAGAGTGAGGAGAATCTGCATTGTAAAATCATGTTGGATGGTAAGCAATTGTAACAAGTATCTGAGTTTAAATGTTCAGATTATATGTTGGATGAAACTGAAAAGGGAGTGGATGATACAGAATGTAGTAGGAAAGTTGTGAATGGTAGGAAGGTGGCAGGTGCAGTTAAATACTTGGTGAATGTAAAGGGACTAAGTCTTGGAGTGTGCTAGAGTTCTGCATGAGGGCATGTTGTTTCCAGTGTTAATGTATGGTAGTGAAACTATGATGTGGAATAAGAGGTATAGATCTAAGGTGCAATCTGTTCAGATGGAGAAACCTTAGGGGTGTATTAGGTGTGAGATGAATTGCTAAAATGAGGAATGAATGTGTTTTATGAAATAAGAATAGCTTAAATCAGTAAATGAGAGAGTAAACGAGTGTGTATTTAAGCTGGTTTGGTCATATGGAATGGATAGATGATAGTCTTTTGGTTAAGCAGACATATAGTGATGAGTGTGGTGAGAATCGATTGGATGGGAGAGACCAGAAAAGAAAAAAAAAGAGGATTGAGTCAGTAAAGGAATGTTGTGAGTTTGGTGACGAAGGCTTGAAGAAATGTTTATAATAGTAGTGAATGGCAGGGTTTCGTGAAGGGGTATAGTTATGGACCTGACCCAAGGGATGAACCCTACATTGATAAGATACCACAGTGAGGAATCCATTGCAGTTGTATGAAACCCTAGGGTTGATTTTTTTTTTTATAACAATGAGTTTTCACCTAAGGGGATGGTAGGAGATTTCCTTTTGACCTATGTCATGCTCTTCTACTTAACTATATATATATATATATATATATATATATATATATATATAATATATATATATATATATATATATATATTATTTTTTTCTAGATTATATATAAAAAATGTATGTAAATCTATGGTATTATAGATGGATTTAAAAATTACAATCCAATAACTAATTCCCAGAAACAAAGAATAAATAAGAAAGTGATATATATCACAATTATTGATTATTCATTCTTAAAATTTCAGATTCGAGAGTGGAAACAAAAGTAGTTTCCAAATATTGCTCATGTATGTAAAGTCTATGGTAATAGATGGATTTAAAAGTTATGGCCATAGAACTGAAATTAACGACTTTGATCCTCTTTTTAATGCAATTACTGGATTAATGGATCAGGAAAGCTAAATATTTTGGATGCTTATTTGCTTTTGCTTGGAATAACAAAATCTAAGTCACGGTATTATTATTATTATTTATTATTATTCATTATTTATTATTATTATTATTATTATTATTATTATTATTATTATTATTATTATTATTATTTATTATTATTATCTTTATTATTATTACTGATAATTTTTTTTTATATAATGTTTATAAATAGTTTTAATTTAATATCTTTTGTAAGAGTGGCTGTTATTAAAGTGTCATTCATTATGGTGCGAATGACACCTAAAAATTAAATAAGTATTATGCCTGAAAGCTGGAAGATTGTTGGAAGGAAGTTAAATGTAAAATAAAATTGTTTTAGATTTGGTTTCTTAACTTAGAAAATATAATTTTCTCAATTTTATGAATGTAAATTTTCTAATCATCTGTATGTACTTCTTTTCCCTCAACAACGGGTGTCACTTAAATAAATATTGAAATAGTTGAAAACTTTGTTTGTTTTGTAATCTAATAATGATCATTGGCATGTTTTTGGGAAAGGAACTTTTAAAAAAACTCAAACTTGAATCTGATGAAGAAAATTAATAATTTAAAATTTTTGCTTTATGGATATTTATTACTGATTTACCAACTGTTATCCAACTTCATTTTACTCTTTTTTAGAAAAACAGATTTTTTATTTTGCAACATTCTATCAAATCCTGGCAGTAAGTTGCCATCTAATTGTCAGTTTACGAGTGTATTTATAATATTCGCCAAAGTGAAATTGAATCCAGAGAAGCTTCAGCTTCATATATAGGAAGTTCTATATTTTTGTGGAAAAAGCTAAAATAATCAGATCACATCGACCTTTAAGATTGTGCAAGTTGAATAATGGTCAAGAGTGAAGAAAACTTCAAAAAAACGCTACCAATATACAAGACGAGATCCAAATAAAAAATGATAGAGCTTAAGGACTCTTGATTACTATTTAAAGTTGCTGCATCAGGATGCACTGAAAAACACTACTGAAGAAGACAAGCAGTTTTGTTACTCCAGAGAGAAAAAGGACATCCAGGGTGCATGGGAGGGCGTTGGCATGAAATTCGTAAAAGCAGAAAAACGAAGAGAAAGAGAGAGCAGCTGAGATGGCAAGATTGGCAAATAAGAAAATGTAGTGAGTATTCAAGTTTTGTTAGTTTTTAGTAGGTTTAAGTGCATATTTTAGTACTATGTTGTTTAATTTTGACATAACTAAACTTTATTTATTACAATTTATTTATTTCATTATTATTTTGTTTGGTTCAGATTAGGACTGGATGTTATTATATGTGAATGTTTAATGGTTTATTTATTTTATTTGTTTTATTTTAAAGATTTAGGATAAGATATTTAGAACTGAAATTTACTAAGTAGGCCAGTAAAAGAAGAGGAATTGAAGAGATTAACTGATTAAAAATTGCATTTACTGTTAATATGTTGTACTGTATATTTCTGAATAGGACGTAGTTCGAATATAGCAGTTACTGCAAAGGTCATGACCCACTGAACTTAATTGTAAGTAGAAGTGTTATACTCCGTAGTCAGCAATTCCGAAAGCGAAAGAATGGAGTTTAACAAAATGATTCAGAATTCCGATTTAGGTGAGCTGTTGTGCAAATGGGATAGAATTGCTTCCAATATTGTTAAGTAAGAAATGTAGAAGAGGGTAGGTTTTGATTGTTGGGGATGAAGAACATTGATAGAGTTCCTCAGCTGAACATATATGGGAATTACTCAAAAAAAAAGCTCTATTTTCAGCCCAGGAATGATTATAGTTGAAAAATCCAGGCAATGTGTTTTGATACCGCTGCAGTAAATACTGGTCGCTTCAGGGAAGCCTGCTTTTTTTTAGAAAATTTTTTAAAAAAATCTTCTGTATAATAGCTCGCCACCATATTTTTGAAGTTATTCTAAAAGCAATTTGACTGTAAAATGACACAACTCACTGCCCTGAGCAAGATCATTTTGATTGCTAATGAACACAATCACTGACCAAATACAAAACTGGTATTGAAATGAAAATTTAGATTTAAATATTAATGTCGGATAAATGTTTAAGCTTTCCTTATTAGAACAATTAAAAAATCACATCAGATAATTATAAGAATTTATCCATGCTTTTGCCTCAAGATAAGAATGCTTCATTTAGTGACATTTTTTTCAAGAATCAACAAGTGCATTCATCACAAAGATGGATTTTCAAGTCACTTACCTTTCAAATATATCTTTTGAGGATATGGGCAATGATAGATTTTTAATAAACATTATGAAGATATTTGTTATTTGAAGATCATTCTTATGTAAAAGATGTCAAGCGCCCAAACCCACTTTGGCCAAACAAGACCTACAATTATTAAAATCGTTGTTAAGTACAGTCAAATTTGGATAAGAGGTTCGACAAAGCATTTATAAAAGTGATAAACATCTATGGTAATCTTTAACTTGGAGCAAGTTTTCATTTCATTTTTCGCTGATACTTTGGAAGATGTCAAAGAAGCATGCTCTAAAATCCGTCCGAAGAAAAAATTGTAATGAGATGATAGGGATGTAAAGCAACATGGCAGTCTAACACAAGTGGATTATGGACAAAGAAGTTGGATGTTTTGTTTCTCTCGAATCTAAATTGTTTTAAGAGATTTGAAATTGATCAGACAAAAAAAACTACTGATCCTGATGTATCATGTTGTGAAAATCAGCATTATTAAAGCTAAGAAAAATAGTAACGGATTTTAAGGTGTTCAATGGCAAGCTGAAGGGGGGTAAAATAATCGGCTTTCATTTCTGTTGACAAAAGACGAAGAACTAGACGTTTCTGCTGCAAGTTGTATTTTAAGGAGGAACCTCTTCCTGATTTTATCAAACTACGTGGCAACAACATGACAGAATTCTGTGAAAGTTTAAATAATATCATTATTTATCATTTCTTCCTATATTAATGCTTCCTTTTTATAAACGCAACTTGGAATATAAATGCATCTGAATTATTGTTTTAAGCAAAGAACTCTGTAATGCGATATTCACCAGGTTTTCACCCTGTCTTTCTCGTTCCCAAGATTATAAATTATTTTTAACATTGCAATAATCCAATTAATAAGTTAGTAACAAGAACAATTACGGAAGATAAAAAAAACTTGCTTCCTCGGGGTCGAACACAGCATGGTGCGACTTGAGAACAATTACTTCGACGCTTTACTGTTAAAGCACTTCACGCATAAAAGTTTGCTTTCAAGAAAACTTTAAGCGACGATACTTTAAAATCATGGAATAAGGGAAGGAGAGGGTGAAAGATGTTGATATCGCCTGACCAATTAGGAACCTGTTTTCGAGCTGGTTGGGTAAGGACGAATTTAACATTCCTTCTAAGCTTAGGTTGTTTTAAATCTCAGACTTAAAAAGTACAACAAATGACGTGCTTTCTTGCTAATGGAATAAATACCTGCGTCCGCGTAAGCGAGAAAACCGAAGGGCGGCAGAATTTTTTTTTAAATACTAATTTATACGCCTAGCTTGGGTAAAGGTAATATTATATATATATATTATATATATATATATATTATATTATATAATATATATATATATATATATATTTATATATAATATATATTATATATATATAAATATATATTATATATATTATATATTAAATAACAGGACAAGAATAGGTGTTTTATTGGATATATATGCACACAGTTTACATAATTGGCCAAACATTTTATGAGCAACATTTTGCACCTAAAAATTTAATTGTTAACGGTATTCGCCAAAGAAGGCGGAAGACTGATTTAAGCTGTTTTTAATTAGGTGAAGTTAATGCGTTCAAGATATAAAATATTACAGTGGCTTATTCTGTTCTTTTACAGTGTTATAAATATTTTAAGTGCTACTGCTTATGTCCTTCAGTGGCGTTTTACCCATGATTGCTGACAAAAGGTGTTACACCTTCATACAGGATTGTGTTTGGAGTGTTTAAATTTGGTCGTGTTATCACTTTGCCCTTTTACTGGGGAATTTGCAGCAGACTGGAAGGCAGTAACAATTAAGCTTTTCAGTCTTTTAGTCACATAGCTTTGCAAATATTATGTTCGGATTTGTAAATAATTTAATTGGTGTACCATTATTTCTTGGGACTTCAATTGCAATTCGCATATTAGAAGCAGTGGGCGTAGCTATGATCAGAAATGCTGGAATAGCTATTGTTTCTTGTGAATTTTCCGAAAATATCGAAACGGCTTTTGGATTTGTACAGGCGTTCTTCTCTGGTGGATTTCTTATAGGTCCAGTAATTGGGGGATTTTTGTATGAATTGGGAGGATTCATCCTTCCTTTTTTACTTTTTGGGACTCTCCTCTTGTGTACAGCTCTTATAGTTTTGTTTTTACCTAAAAATTATCCTAGAAGCGAAGCCATATCAGTCAAGGAAAGTTTTAAATTGCTTAGATGTCATCCAGTTATTGTTGGAATGTTTGCTATTGTTGGGGCTTTTATTTGTTTGGGATTGCTTCTTTCTACTCTTGAACCTCATCTAAGAAAGTTGAATCTTTCTCCAGTTGAAGTAGGATCATTATTTTTATGTGATTCACTAGCATTTACCTTCTCGAGTATTGTTTGTGGTAAACTTGTGTGAGAAATACGACCGATCCCGTTTTGATTGGCTTTATCTCTTCACTAATTATCATATGTGGGCTGATTTTGCTTGGTCCCGCTCCTTATCTTTTCATCGATATGAGTATTTATACAAGTATCTTTGCATTATTGATTCTGGGCATCGGAGCAGGATGTCAACAAACTGTTGGATTTTCTCTTTTAAACAAAGGGGCCAGATTAGCCAATCATCCCCAAAATATCGAAACGAATGGAATAGTTTCATCTATTTTTACGTCATGTGTATCATTAGGAGTCTTTGCAGGATCAATTATAGGAGGGTATTTATTCGAACCTTTCAGTTCGCATGGGGTTCTCATTTCTTTATCTTATATCATCTGTGCTTTCTGTTTTGGAGCTGTTTTATATAAATTTTGTTGCGGGAAAGTCATGAAGTTAATATAAAATTAAAAACTGTTGTCCAGAATTCATATGAAGGAAAAAGAGACTATAAATCCACTACGTGAGATAAAGTTTTTTAGTAGAAAATAGCTTCTACTCTTGCAATTTATAGTAGTCAATATAATTATACTCAATATAGCTGTGTTCGTAAATCTGATCCTATCTTTCTCATTACATTCACATGTTCGTTCTGGTACTCTTTTTTAAATTCAGAGAGATGATTATTCATGGATCAGTACTTGAAATGTTTTAAACCCTCTAGTAATTTGCTTAATAATCTGTACCCAAAAATTTTAATTACCTCCAAAAAGGAGACCATTCCCTAGCAAAAAAATACAGACCAATAGCTATCATAAGTACGATTTGTAAAATACTAGAAAATTTTTTTTCAATCATTTAGCCTAATACTTTAAATCATTATTAGAAAATGACTCACTTCTGGTGCACTCTTTCCTTAACCGAAAAAACTTTACAGAAATATAGAAAAAGACTCCTCCCTACTATTATTACTATATTTTCACAAAAAGTTTTCGATTATGATTGATCATGACATCCTAAAGTAAAGATGTGCAAAATGGACATTGAGGGGACAAGCTTACAATGGTTTAAAAGCTACTTAAAGAAGAGATCCCAATACGGAAACTAGAAAATACATTAATTACCTTCAAGCATAAACTGGCGTGTACTCAGCTCAATTTGGACCAGTTTATTTTATTACGGTATAATACTGATGACTATTCAACTCAATCTCTTTTTAGTCTCATTTGCTGATAATACTTCTATCTTAATAAATTACTAAAATGCAGACTCTCTCTCGTAAAGAAGTAGAAACTTAACAAAATATAAAATGGACAGATGCTTAAACAGCCTGTCTCTAAATTTAAATAAAAACATACTAATATTATTTTTAGCTTACAAATTAAAGTCATTTCATATCAAATATAAATAAGTGGAACTGCATAGGGTCTTCAAAGTGTAAAATACTCAGAATAATAATAGATGAAAAACTGACATTTAAAGAACATGCTAACAACCTAATTAGCAGACTGGCTAGATACATGTATGTGCTAATTAAAATTTAAAAAATTGTTTTCCTCTCTCCATTCTTAAGAAGATATACTATGTCAATTGAACACCTCACTTATTATACTGTCTTCTTATCGTATCGGAACAGCAGTAACTCGGAATCCTATGCCCGTAATTGTATTTGAAGTGTTTATTCGCTCTTTAGACTACAGACCTTTATAGCCATACACAACCCATGTTCAAAAAACTAAAGATATTGCAGGTTAAAGACTTATTCAATATATCACTAGTAAACGAAATCATAAAATTATCCACGATAATGCCTGCGACTTCTTGCTTGCAAATTTTCGCTCAAACCAAGCAAGGCATGAGGGAAATCGAATAAATTTACTAAATAATACTTACATTTTTAACGCTACATTCTGTCGACTAAAAAGAGACACAATGCGTCAGTACAAAACAGCCAAACTTTACAACTAATGCACAATTATTATGACCCGAACTCTATCAAGTCTTATTATAAAAACATTATTATTTGACTATATTAATAATAAGAAACTTCAGCGACTTTACTTTTGTAAAATCTAACCATTTTATTACATCAAACTGGCTTACTATAAATACAGTAACCCGCTTATTAATAACAAATTGATTATATTAATGATTGTCTATCATATAACCTTTTCGTTTATAATTACTAGCGTTTAATTTCTTTACTAAATAACAACTACTAACATTTCAATCGCAATTTTTATTTATTTGATTATTTTATTATTATTATTATTATTATTATTATATTATTATTATTAATTATTATTGATTATTATTAATTATATTATTATTATTATTATTTTTTATTATGTAGACTCATTATATATTAATTATATCATACTCTCTACACTTTAAAAATAATAGGAAATCCAAGCTGGTTTTTTTTGCTGATAAGTTTCAACAGACCCTCCAACCCACGTTTCGGCATGGGCTATTATTAATGCATTTTAAACCGGACACAATAAACAAAAAACAAAATTGAATCAATTAAAAATAGGTGCTGAATTGTTAACGAAACAACAACGCAAGTCATCGATTGAACCTACTTTACGTACGTAGGCAGCTTTAAGCAGCCGAATTCATGAAACGAGAGAGTCTTTGCTCGATTATTTAAGACCAACGGAAAGGGCAGAACTTGCATTCGAAAGAATATAACACTGCGTTGAGTGTGTTTAAATGGTTCATGAATAAGGTCTGACCTTCAGAGTGTTCCGAACTGGATATACAAACATTGAAAAAGAAATCTCACTTATTTTAGCCTCTCTCTATAACAATTCAATGACTTACTCATATCCACGAATAAAAAATCTTCCTTTTTTCCTTTTCTTCGCGCATAAAGTTACTCCTGTTCCACAGAGCTCGACACTCCTACTGAAAAAACTCTCGTCCGATTTCAATCCTCATATAACTTGGTAAAATATTTGAAAAGTTATTCCATTTCTCAACTTACTAATTTTTACTGCATGCAACTGGGCAACTCTATCAAAACAGTTTGGCTTTACCAAAACCGGCAACACTGAGGATGGCTTGATAATCCTTACTGAAAACTATAAAAGACTAAATTGAAAAAAAACATGTGTGATTTTACTATTAGATTTTCTCGAAAGCATTCGAATGTAGTCCGCAAACTACTCTTACAAATTAGTGAGACCTTGTATATCTACTAATGGTTACTACAATGGTTTCAGGTCATACTTATCTAGCGAACACAATAAGTCGTTTAGGAAGACACATCATCTACACTTCCTCAATCTCCCAGTGTCCTCAGGGTCCATACTTGGCTATTCGTTTAATATTATTAGCAATGATTCAAAATTGTCACAGTTATACTCTCAATATGCTGATGACACTGCAATCTTATACTCATAACAAATAACACACACTTAAATGAAAATTAAATAATGATTAAAAATATTATATTACATGGGTAGAGGCAAACAAACTCTCTCTTAATAAAAAAAACAAATTATATAAAATATAAAAAGAACCCTGTTAACTTAATGTAAGAGCAAATAGATATAATTATGAAATAAAATCTTCGTAGCAAAATAATCGGCATATTTGTGGTCTTCCTCTTTAAAGAAAATATAAATAGTCTCATTAGCAAATTATTCCTATGCTAACTATGCATTCTTAAGATAAGGAATTTTGTTCCAAAATTTTTTAAAAAACCTTTACTATGGTCTTGTTTATCCTCACATACTCTACTGTCTTTCAGTATGGGGTTGTGCGTGAATACCTGGTACAACCTCTAATCGTTATGCAAGAAAATAATTCGTGTAATATCAGGCGCCCGTAACTACGGTGACAACCCCACTATTCAAAAATTTGTCCATGCTGAAACTTCAATGATTTTAACATCCTTAGTAATAGTCCCATCTTTAATTCACAAACGGCAACTGCAAATGATCTTTTTTGGATCTAATTTTACAGAACAAAACGTTAAGAACAACAATCTCCGTAGCACAAATTCCCTTACCATAGACAAAGCGAAATTCACCTACCTGAGAATCTCGAGGGCTTCTAATAAGGTGCATAGAATTGGTGGAATTATCTCCCAAGATAATGTGTCAGCGAATCACTCACATTGGTTCGTTTCGTAGAATATAGTAAACTTCTTTTTAATCTAAATACTAACGAGGATTTCCTACCCACGTTTAAGTCCTATTCTACGACATGATGGTAATGATTCCATATAGCTTTATTAATATTTAATTGTTCTCGCAGTGTTTTCTCTTAAATTTACAAAGTCAATGCTGTAGCGATTTGATGGTTAGAATTACTATATTATTATTATTTTATTTTATGTATTTATTATTATTATTATATTTTATTATTATTATTATTTTATTATTATTATTATTATTATTATTATTATCTATTATGTAATTGTTATAATTTTATTGCAGTTTCTTAATTTTTTCCTAAGGATTGTTATTAATTATTTGTATTCTTATTTTATTATTATTTTTTTATTATTATTATTATATTATATTATTATTATTTATTATTATTTATATTATTATTATTATTTATTATTATATTATTAATTATATTTAATATTCATATTATTATTATTATTATTTATTATTATTATACTATGTATATATATTTCTATTATTATTATTAATATTTTTATTATTATTATTTATTAATTCTAATATATTATTTTATTATTACTAATATTGTTAACTTTGATTTAAGTGTTACTACTGGTATGTATTATTACTGTTATTATTATTATCATTTATAGCTTAGTATTAGTAATTTTTACATCATTAAACTATTATGTTTTATTATTGATTTACTATTACTGGTTATAATTTTACTATTTTTATTATTATATTATTATTATTATTAATTATTATTCATTATTATATTATTATTATTATTATTATTATTATTATTATTTATTATTATTATTTTTTATTATTATTTATTATTATTAATAAAATGTATTTTATTATTATTATTATTATTATTATTATTATTATTATTATTATTATTATTATTATTATTATTATTATTTATAATTATTATTATTATTCTTATTATTATTAATTATTGATTATTATTTATTATTATTAAATTATTTTTATTTTTTTAAAAATATCAACTTATTTTTTGTTTCATTTTTTTTTATATTTATTCCCTTATTGTTTATTGATTATTACATTATTATGATTATTATTATTTTATTTTATTATTATTATTATTATTATTATTATATTATTATATATTATTATTATTATTATTGATATTATTATTTAATTATTATTAATTTTATTTATTATATTTTATTTTATTATTACTATAATTTTTATTATTATTGTGATTGTTATTATTACTATTATTTGGGCACAATGGACGAAAACGTCCCCCTAGTAGCCCTTTTCTATCAAATTCATAAATCAACATGTAATAATCATCAGGTAAGCATTTCATAACAAAATAGGAGAATAAAATTTCAATAATTGATTGAGTTATCATTGATATAAATGCATTATCATTATCATTATCTTATCATTATCATTATCATTATTATTATATTAGTTATTATTATTATTAGATTATTATTATTTTATATTAATTATTATTATTATTATTATTATTATTTATTATTTATTATTATTATTATTATTATATATTATTAATTATTATCATTATCATGTACATTATTCATTATCATTATCCTTAATATTAATATTCAATATTAATATTAATATTAATATTAATATAATATTAACATTATATTGATATGTAACTTGGATTTACTATTAATATTAATATGAATTTACTATTTAATAATATAAAAGTAAATATAATATTAAGAATTAAAGTAAAATATTGCTGAAATTGAATATGAAACTGAAGGAAGTTTTAAAATTAATATTGATATAATATTAATATTAATATTGAATATTAAAATTAATATAGTATTGAATATGAATATAATAATAATAACTAATATTATTGCTATTATGATATTATATTAATTATTATTAATTATTATTAATATTAGAATATTATTATTATCATTATTAATTATTATTATTATTATATCATATATCATTATCATTTCATTGTCATTTTTACATTAAATTAAAAGTAAATTAAGATTATTTAATATGAACCTAAATATTATATTAATATGAATATTATATTAATATTAATATTAATATTATATTAATATTATAGCTTAGAATATTAATATTAATATCAAATTAAAATTAAATATGAATATTTATTTAATATTAATATTAATATTAGATATTAATATTAATATTAATATTAATATTAATTATTAATATTAATATTTAAGAAAAATGTTAATTAGCAATATATATAATTATTATTATATTACTTATTATATATTAGTATTAGTATTATTAAAATTATTATTATTATTATTATTTTATTATTATATATTATTATTATTATATTATATTATTATTATTATTATTATTATTATTTTTTTTAAGAAAATTAATATTTTTTTGGAGGCGTTTAAATACCAAATTTTTTTTTGAGAAATAATTATATTTAAGGAACATATTAAACAGCTAGTAAGCTAAACTCGAGTACAAATGTATATACTAGTAAAATTAACAAAAAGACAGCTTTATTATATTTGAAAAAATATATTATGCACAAATAAACCCACTTTTGCTAAAATTGCTCCAGTATATCGACAGCTACAAAATCAGCTATTCACCAGCTTATTAAATAGTGCAACAACGTTTTATACTTCTAAGTCGTATAGCAAAAGTTTTTATGACCATCCAACCCTTTTGTTTAAAAAGCTAAAATATGCAGTTCGAAGACCTATAAGTTATCTCTTCTAAAGAGAAGCACAAAATTTAAATAAAAGCTTGTTGCTTCGTAATTATCTAATTTTCATAATAATCAGATTAGAAGAAGTAGAGCTCTACGAAATAGTTCGCATATCATCCATTTTCTATGTTAGAAAAAGCGCAACAAGCAGCTAGCTAATAAAGGTGGCTAATGTATATAGAAGATTAAGATAATTCTAAAAAATGAAGATCCCTAAAAGCATTCATTTAACAATTAACTAAAAAATCAACATAATAAGTAACTAAAATTTTCATTATTATTATTATTATTTTATTATTATTATTATATTATTATTATTATATTATTATTAATTATTATTATTATTATTATTATATATTATTATTATTATTATTTTTTTTTTTTACTTTTTATATTATTATTAATCATTCTTATTTTTTATATATTATTAATTATTATTATTATTATTATTATTATTATTATTATTTATTATTATTATTATTATTATTTATTATAATTATTATTATTATTATTATTATTATTATTATTATTATTATTATTATTATTTTATTATTATTATTATTAATTATTATTATTATTATTATTATTATTATTATTATTATTATTATTATATTTAGTTATTATTATTATTATTTTATTATTCAAGTTAAAACTATTATTAGTAAAATAACTTGTATTAGCTATGCAATTGTAGTATTATTATTATTATTATTTTTATCATTATTATTATTATTATTATTATTATTTATTATTAATTATATATTATTATTATTTATTATATTATATTATTTCTTATTTAGTATTTTTGTTATTGCCTTGTAAATTGTCTTACAGTTATTATTATTATTATTATTATTATTATTATTATTTTATTATATTATTATTATTATTATTATTATTATTATTTATTATTATTATTATTATTATTATTATTATTATTATTATTAATTATATTTTATTATTATTATTATTATTTTTTATATTTTCATTATCACATCTTAACATGAAAATACATCTGTGAATTAAAGCGGTTATAGATTGTAAGAATTGAAAAGCTAAACCCACACACTGAGTAAACTCAAAAATAAATTTATAAGAACACTGCGTCTGCAAATATTATTATTATTATTATTATTATTGATTCATTATTATATTATTATTATTATTATTATTATTATATTATTATTATTATTATTATTATTATTATTTATTATTTATTTATTAATTATTGAATTATTATTTTATTATTGTATTATTATTATTATTTTTTATTAATTTATATAATTATTAATTATTATTATTATTTTATTATTATATTATTATTTAATTATTAATTTTATTATTATTATTATTATTTTATTATTATTATTATTATTATAAGTTTTACTTTTTGCTTCCAACTCCTTAAATATTTTTTCTTTTGATATTCATTTAGTTTCCTTAATATTAGTACTCAGCATTATGGGGGGAGAAAGCCGGGTGCTTATATATTAATCTGAAGCGTTCTTTTGTAACAGGACGTGGATGGCCTAGGGGTTAGAGCATCCGGTTATTGTTAAAGCACACGCGGTGCCATGTTCGAATCCGCTGATGGAGGTAAAATCTCTTGTGACCATTCATTAACCTACGACAAAGTAGTTAACTAATTAGTATTATTATTATTATTATTTATTATTATTATTATTTTCTTTTTTATTATTAATTATTATTATTATTATTATTATATTTTTATTATTATTATTATGTTTTTATTATATTAGTTATTATTATTATTATTAATTATTATTTTATTTATATATTATTGTATTAGTTATTATTATTATTATTATTTATTATTATATTATTAAGATTATTATTACTATTATTATTATTATTATTATTAATTATTATTATTATTATGTATTATTGATTCTTATTGTAAATATTATTATTACTCACAATTAATGCATTGAATTATTTTATATTTATAATATTATTTATTATTATTATTATTATATTATTATTATTAATTATTATTAATATTAACAATATGATTTTGTGCTTTTTCAAGCTCCTAAATGTATTCTGTCTATCAGAAGAAATTTTCTTTCGTTTATTCTGGCAATAAAATAAACTATTGTTTAAATACAGTACTAAGCTTTCGTCCGTACACTTGGACTTCTGCAAGTCTTAGTGTTATCTCTCTGTATCTCCCAATTTTTATGTTATAAATAGTATTTAAACTAATACAAAAATAAATAACAAAATTATAATTTTAAAAGTTAGAAAAGTAAACCTACTTTGACTTTTTGTTATTTAAATATGTCAGCAACTATTGACAGTTTCATTATATTTGATGTTTATTCTGGTTATGTTTCTCTTTAAAGCAATGATTCCCGAGGTCGCAATTCATAAAAACTTTCTTTCTTTGCATGATGAGAACCCTCTTTTATTCTGTTATGGGATTTATTGTGGTGTTCTTCCTAATATGTTGAAAATTTTACATCGGCTATACTTATGCTGCGACATTCTCATGTTGAGGGTATTCGTTTGTGTCCAATATAATCGGCGTTACATCCACTTTCATGAACATTGAAATTGGTATAACGTTACTTATCCTCACATGCCGCAAGCGCTCCGAGTAGAGAGCACTGAGCTCAGTTTCAATGGCTTATAGTAAGATCTTAAATATAAGCTCCATCTATCTTTTTGCACTAATCTGTTTTCTTTCAACTTAATTTCCATTTCTTTTCTTCCTCTTTTATTTTCATTATATTATCATTTATATATATATCTAAGAGCTTATCTTTTTCATTTTCATTTGATAGTATGTGGCGAATAATTATTTAAAGTGTGTTTAATAGTTTTTCTTATAATATCTATTATTAATTAATTAGTATTATTGTACACCGGGCGTTTAAGATATCGTCTGATTGGAACCTTTTTGATTTAGAAATTAAAAGAATAAACATAGAATCATGTAATACCATAACTCCGCAGTATATTATAAGAGAACTAAAATGCACACTTTAAATTTATTCGCCAATACTATCAATGAAAATAAAAGATAAGCTCTTAGTATATTAAAAAACTGATAATAGTAAAAAGAAAAGAGGAAAGAAAAAAATAAATTAATTTTGAAAGAAGTCAATTAAAGCAATAAGACGGGAATGAGCTCATATGAAGAATCTTACTATAAATTCCATTGAAACTTGAGCTCGTGCCTTCTCTACCCGTGAAGCGTTTTCGGATGGTGAGATAGTAACGTTTGTACAATTTAATGTTCTGAAGTTGGAGTAAGCGCTTATTAGTTGGATCACAACGAATACTCAACATGAGAAGTCGCAGCATATAGTATAGCCGAGTAAAATATTTCAACATAATAAGGAAGAACACCACAAAAAATCCCAATAACATCATAAAAAGAGGGTTTCTCCAGCGTATCATGACAGTACGACTTGGATGCATAGAAGCAAGTAAAGTATTTATTCACTCTTAAGGAAACATAAACCAGTAATAAACATATATAATGAAATGTCTAATTTTTAAACATATTTAATAACAAAGTCCAACGTAGGTTTACTTGTTCTACTTTTAAATTATTAATCTTTGTTATTTATTTTGTTATTAGTTTAAATCATATTTATATATCTTGCCTGTTTAAACTATAAAAAATAAACTATTCCTTGAAAATAATGTCCGAAGTGTACGACGAAAGCGTTGGGTATTTTTTTTAATCAATTAATTTTTATTTTTATTCTGCAGAATATTACTAAAGAAAATTTCTTCTGTTAAAACAGATATACATTTAGGAGGCTTGAAAAAGCAAACAAATCATATGTTAAAATAAATGCTGATATTGAGTTTTATTTATTATTATTATTATTATTATTAATTATTTATTATTAATTATTATTATTATTATTATTATCATTATTATTATTATTATATTATATTATTTATTATTATTATTATTATTCTATTATTATATCATTATTATTTATATATTATTATTTATTATTATCTATTATTATTTATTATTATTAATTATTATTATTACTGTTTTCTTCTTTCTTCCTTCTTGCTTTCTTTCTCTTTCTTCTTTTCTTCTTCTTCTTCTTCTTCTTCTTCTTTTCTTCTTTTCTTTTCTTCTTCTTGCTCTCTTCTTCTTCTTTCTTCTCTTCTCTTCTTATTATTATTATTATTATTATTATTATTATTAATTATATATTATTATTATTATTATTATTAATTATTATTGATTATTATTATTAATTGATTATTTTATTAATTTTATTTATTATTATTATTATTATTAATTATTATTATTCTTATGTATTACTTATTAATTATTATTTTATTATTATTAATTATTAATTATTAAGAAAGCAAAACTACTATTAATTATTATTATTATTAACATTATTATTTTGTATGGTTTTCAACATATTAATTTTTGTATTATTTAATTTTTACAGATATTACTTCACTCCAACGCCAGTATAATAACCACTATTACCTTTGTTGTTATTATGTATGCCTTAGTTATAATATTTTTCCAAAAAATTAAAATTAGACAAGAATCAGTTATTATTATTATTATTAATATATTATTATTATTATTATTATTTTAAATATTTTTATTAATTTTAAAAATATTGTAAACATTGAAATATGAACATAATTTAATTATTTATTTAACAAAAATGTACTAATTTTATTAGGGTTATTAGAAAAGGGGGGTAGGGTAGTGTTCTATTTGTTTGGGGGCTCAGGTGTCTCCTACCAATCAACAGAGTGAGCTTACAGGAGCTCCAACAGTTGACGACGACACTTTTACTAGAACTCCTCCGTCGGTGTGTTAAATTGATAAAACGCAATCAATCTGTGTAAATTGCTTCATCTAAACCCGTGACAACTTTCTGAACACAGTTTTGGGTATATGTTAAAAAATATCAATCCTATAAAAGACACAGCAATGTCTATAGATTTAAAAAATGACCCACCAATTTAATTGTGACAGAAAGAGCTGGATATTTTAATTAAAGATCAAGAGACCTATTTAGAATGGTATGACAATGTTGATGTAAATGTTGTATGCAAATTTAATTCGATCATCTAATTGACAATTGCAACTAAAAAGATGGCAACGTGCAAAAAAAAAAAAAACATCTGTTCTTACGAAAGATTTCTTCAATTCTAATAGTCATCGATTCGTATTGTACGAAACTATTTTTCTTCAACTAATAGTAATTATATCTAAGTTGAAAAGTTTAAAAATAATTCCAAACTAGACAGAAGTTAACCTAATTAACTCTACCGGTACCGTACCGTTAAAGTACAATCTGTATGAAATCTAACCTCCAATGTTTTTTAATTGAAGAAGTTTCTAGTAAGTTTGTTTTTATACGTGAATCGTCTCGGTTGTTGAAATATAATTTTTAATTATGAAATTATCACGGAGTTGTTGAATAATAATAATAATAATATAATAATAATAATGTGTAGTAACTTTTAATGCTTGTGATATATTAGAGTACTTCAGAGTTGAGTTAGTTGAAAAAAACTCTTGTCAATTTTTGAATGGTACAAAAAATAAAATTCGATAATATTCCAGATAATAACAATAAAATAAAATATATCTATCAGAAGACTTCTATGGATTAATATAAAGCATAATAATGAATAATAATAATAATATAATAAATAATCATAAAAGAATAATAATAAGTGATATTAATAATCATAATTAATAAAAAATATAAATAATAATATAATAATAATAATAATAATAATAATAAAAGGCAATATACTAACTACAATAAAATAATAATAATAATAATAATAATAATAATAATAATAATAATAATAATAATAATAATAATAATAATAATAATAATAATAATAATAATAATAATAATAATAATAAATAATAATAATAATAATAATATAATAATAATAATAATAATAATAATAATATTATTATATAATAATTATTATTTGTAGGATTAGTCAGACTCTGAGAATACAAGTATTTCAGAGAAAGACAATTTCCAATGAAAAAATACTTTACTCTTGTTTTCTATTGTATCTTGCTTCAACAATTGAACGCAAGGAACACAATTAGAAAAAAAAAAATTAAAGGGGGAAAAAAAAAAAGCACATAAGTTTGGTTTTAATTGGATTTCTACATTTAAATATTACCAACAGCGGTGACTTCTGTTGAGGGTTACTACTACTTGCACCAACCACCGATGGGATAACTATAACTACAATAACTACTATAATAGTTACAATTAACATGCACGCAAATTGTTCAGCGATTTTCATTTATCGGATTTGACTCGAAAAATTTTTGGTCACGTGATCAACTATTAGGATAAATTTTTATTATTCTGAATAAATAATTATAAGTTTATATATACCTTTCATATATATATATATTATATATATATTATATTTATATATATATATATATAATTATATATATATATATTTTATATATATATATATATATATATATATATATATATTATATATATATATTATATATATATATATATATATATATATATATATATATATATAAATATATATATATAATATATATATATATAAAGATTGATTTTTAATTATAAAACTCAAGAGGGAAAGTTCTAATGTATATTTTTTATAAACAAGAATCTTTTCGTAACCGACTTCCTGAATGGATCAAATTGAAGAGTCATGAAGTTTTGATAAAGTTTATTTTCTTATTTTATTTGATATAACGACTACAGACTTCCTTAGTAAGAACAAGCAATTCTTATCATAATAGACCTTTTTTACAGAAACTTACAATTTAATAAAATTGTACATCGAGTTTTCTTTAAATTTCCATTTCTCTATTTTTAAACAAATTCCTGAAAAATTTTGAGAACACAAATTTGAAATTTTTCGACTCTGGCTCAACTTACTAACATACTTTGGCTACACCACTCATTATTAATTAATGAACTATTTTTATTTTCCATTGACGATGCAGTAATGTCGTACCTACTTTTTAATTTTTATGAATTATATTTTGAATGACATGATTTTTTATTTTTTGAAATCCTGATACTTTTTCAATATGAATTCTCCAATTTAAGGCGTTTTTACTTTACTTTTTTATTTATTTTTTTTATTTTTTTCACATCTTATTGTTTCTGCTTACTTTTTTAGTCCTCATTTGCAACCCACGTTGCCATGTCCGTTACTTTAGGGCAACTCTAGAATTTTTTACAATTGCAATTTTACTATACAAGTTTTGTACTTTTCCATTTTTGTTTTCAAAATTCCCGAATAAATTTTAACAATTTGAATGTGCCATTTGTACAGTTTGTATGTTTAAAAATAATAAAAAATAGTTTATATTATTGAGCAATTAATTAATATTTTTATTTTACGCCGAAAAAAAGAGTAGATAAATAAGAAAAGTTCAAAACTCGTGATTTCCATTCTATACATTTGAAAAACTGGACGCTAATTTTAAATAAAAAAGATAAGGAAAAACGATCTCAAAAGATTTCCAACGCGGATGTTACAAGTGTTTGCACCAGAGCAAACTGCACAAAGTGGCTTGAAAGATTAATTTGAGATCTACGGATAATTCTATAAAAAGTATCGTGACCTTATATATATAATTTATTGGGCCCTACTATCAAAGGAGAGTTGTCCTAACTGTAAAGAAACTAGATAGAAGGGGAAATTCATATTATAGTATATCACAATATTTATCAAAAATGATTTTAAAAAAAAACGAATCAAAACACTAGAGCCTTTTTACACTAAACATCTGAAAGGAAGGAAGGGTGACCGAGGTCGTTACATGGGGATTCCTAACGGTTTGTCCAGAGGGCTTAAACACAAATATAATACCTATGTGAAAACTTTATAACGAAGTGAAGTTTGATGTTTCACTCCCTGATCAATAAAAAAAAGTATCTAAGGGAGCCTACTAGAAATTGGTATGTCACTTCCATAAGAGTGATGATACCCTAAAAAAGGAATTTGAAATCCGTCTAAAGGATAGATCTCGTCAAAATTGATTGTTACTCTAATACTGCATTTTTTAAATGAATCTCGTAGAATCTTTCAACTGTGGAACTTGGGAACGCAATCTAAATTGGACGGAGTTCTTTATGTACCAAGCGTATAATATTGCCGGTTAAGTTCAAACCCCTACTGACAAAACCAATCTGAAGATTGCGTAGATACTGAAGCAATTTGTTTAAACCACACTAAATCTTACTAATGATAAATTTAATTTTTGCCAAAAGATAGCAAATTTAAACTATATATATTCATAAAATAATTCGTTAAATAAATTAATATAGATTTTTTATATAAATCATTAAAAGTTCAACAATAGCAACCTTCGACAGATGAGCACCTGTTTTAAACATGTGATTTAATCCTCTAAGGAATTACTGTATAATTTACCTTTTTTAATTAAATATTGTGTTATTTATTTAGATAATATTCAAAAGATTCAGTAAATCATCATGATCATTCTTGATATTAAATTGAATTTGTAGAGCAATATGAACATAAAACGTTGAATTTCACTTGGAATAAAATAGGTGATTATTAGGTTCAATTGTGACTAGATTTTTGACTCTCGTTCAGAGAGTGTCAATTAAACTTAAGGACAGATGGAAAGATTCATGGCCTGTAATAGATATAAAACAAGAACGCTTCCTCCTAAGTCAACTCAACTGGATTAATTTGAGAGAGCAAATTTTCTAAATGCAATTTTTATTTCAAAAATAGGAAGCCTAATTTAACACGTGGAGTTATTATCTTCTAATTTTAAGGAGACTAATAATTTGATAATTTCAAGATCTGATAAAAGACAGATATTGCTAGCACAGTAAGGGAAAATTTGAGAACTTAAAACTTTTGCAATAAAAGAATACGTAATGCGGTTACAACCAATTTTTGTTTCACAAATTTGGAAACAGAAGGTTCTGTGAATATATATATTCTTATATATAATAATATAATATAAATTATATATATAAGTATATATATATATATATATATATATATATATAATAGTATATACTATATAATAAATTATATATATATATTATATATAAGTTGGTCACACCACTTCAGGGCAAGCCTATCAAGGAGGGGTGTTGTCATCGCTCAGAATACAAACTAACGCAAAATTTACGCAATGAGCACAGACGAGGCTTTGAGTGCGAGAGATTAAATTCAGCAGAAACACAGAAGATGGAAGAGAATTCACGAACAGAAGTGGCCTTGGAAAGAAGAGAAGTAACCTGCAGCGAACTAGCCTTGGAGTTTGCCAATATCCACACAAACTCTGGCGCAGACACGAGCAGCGCTTGTGCTACGAGGGTCGTAATGTGGAGGTACGCGAAGTGACAGTTCCCTCGAGCACTCTGCCATTGCGGTTACCTATAGAAAATTGAGATAATCACCAAAGTGGTCCGCAAAGATAGAGGTCAAGTGCAAGTTGGAAAGTAGTAACAGTTTTAAGTCTTTTTAGCCTTTGGACTCTGACCTATCTACAATCCGGGTGAAACAAGAGCCCCCCAGATATGAGAGCCTAGTACTCATACCAGGGGGATAGGCCCTGTATAGCCTGATACAA
The DNA here is from genome assembly GCA_015478945.1 of Trachelipus rathkii. Lineage (NCBI taxonomy): Eukaryota > Metazoa > Arthropoda > Malacostraca > Isopoda > Trachelipodidae > Trachelipus > Trachelipus rathkii. The sequence continues at coordinate 14,227 of JABUQX010001907.1, read as the reverse complement.
CTGAGAAGAGGAAAAATAGTCTCGCAGTCTAACAGATAACCCATTTCTTGTGACGCCGCCCTAGCATAACTGTTGTTGATGTGAAGGTTTCAAAGACATTTTTGTTTTATGTTAAGGCCAGGTATGTTATATTGTAACAGGAGAGACGAGAGATACGTCGAAAGAGAAGAAAGCTGGAAGGTGTTTTAGAGAGGGAGAATTTGTAGAAGTTGAGTTTTTAAAGAATCTAATTTCACAAGGTTGAGACGACCCACCCGCGAAATCTATGCCAGATCAGCGAGAATGAATCAGTAAAGAGTGTAAAACGAGAGGCAATCCTAGAAGTAAAAGAGGGAGCAAAACTGAAATGAGTTGAAGATGAAGGGTCGAGTCATCGGCATACGAGTGGATAGAGTTAGTGTGTCAGGTGAGAAGATCATTAATGAAAAGTAAGAATAAGTAGGAGATGAGAGACCCTGAGGAACACCACAATTAACAGAAAAATAAGAAGTCGCCCCGCCAACAACAGCCGACATTGAAGCGATTGAGAACAGTACAGTCGCAGATTGAAGGAGAAACCAAAGGAGGGAGCTGGAAGCAGTGACGCGTGCCATTAGACCGGTCAAATGCTTTGGATATCTCAAGCGCCCCAAGCAAGTCTCCCGTAGTTCCTAAGGGCGGAAACACACAAAATCAGTAAGATAGGAAAGATATCGCATAGAGCCTTCGAGCGCCGAAGCCATACTGGCGATCGGAAAGAAGTGAATAGATTCAGATGATCTAAGACATGAGAGGTTGAGCATTGGTTCAAAGATTAGATAGAAAATCAAGTGAGAGTATAGGAACGATGTTAGAGGATCAGAGCGGCTACCTTTTTCGAAAATTCGGATTGGACATATGTGTCTGTTCCCTCACTTGCAAGGGAAAGTGTAGTATATAGAGACTGAGAAAATAGTTCAAACGAGGGGCGGGGTCAGTCACGGAAGCACATCTCCCTCAAAAACTCGGGAGGGAATGCCAATCGCTCCACCGCCTTCTAAAGTTCGTAGATTTCAGGAGCCCATGCACCCGATCGTATGTAATCACAGGCAAGAGGAAGAAGAAGAGAGGAAGAAGGAGGAGGAGGAGGAATGCAGAATTGTCCAGGGTTGAGTTATGGAAAATAGGAGGCCGAAGGATTTGGTCTATATATATATATATATATTATGATTATATATATATAATATATATATAATATATATATATATATATATATACTATATACTTATATATATATATTATTATTATAAATATATATAATATTAATTATTATATATATATATATATATATATATATATATATATATATATACTATATATAGTATATATATATAATATATATATATATATAGTATATAATACTATATATTATAATATATATATATATATATATATATATAGTATATATATGTACATATATATATAGTATATATATATATTAATATATATATATATATATTATATATATTCTATATATAATAATATATATATATAATATATATATAGTATATATATATAATATATATATATATATATATATATATATAACTATATATATATACTATATTATATATATATATATATATATATATAAAGTATAATATCTAATATAATATATACTATATATAGTATATATTATATATATTAGTATATTAATTTTTTGCATTATTTTTTTATTGAACTTGGTATATGATACGCAATGCGGTCGCGTTGTAGAATTTAAAAGAATATGAGTGGGGAATTTGCAAAATGAAAGGGAGGCTCCAGCTTAACTCATTTTAGGGGTTACACGGTACCCAATGGGTCACAATCTTGAGACTTTTTCTTTATTTTATCGTAGAGGGATCAATATTGTAATTTTCAAAGGTGTAGCCCAATTATAAAAGATATTTCTATGATTTTTTAAGCTAAAAAAGAAAAATAAAATAAAAAATAAAAATAAATAAATAGGTCAACTTTTTACTAAAAAGATTGCATTGCTCTGGTTAAATAACTTCGCTTAGTAAATCAATTATTTTTAACGAAATTTTGGAGTAGGGATGTAACTAGAAATGTAATGCTTTAATAATAAACTTCTTGTTCCCTTTTTAAATAAATATGATTTTAGGAATTATTTCCATATCTAAGGAATAACGTAACAAATAATAGTTATCCTTTTATGATACACTTGTTAAGTACTAATTATACAATCTGAGCAGCACTCATTTCGAAAGAGACAGTTTGTAATGTAGTTGACGATGCAATTTCTGTATTTGCTTTAAATTTCTAATCGGGATATATAGGTTTCACGAGTATGAATAGATTTTTACTCGAAATTGTAGAAAGATGAACGTCATCGAACCGAGTGATAGCTTGTCAACCGAGTCTACGCTACTTTGGTTTTTTCATATGACTGGTGCCTGGATAAATATACAATTTTATATAATAATATTCTAATTTCTATATATAAATTGATTATTAAAATTAATATTGTTATCAAAGATTTAATTGGAAAAATGATGAACGAATGTAATTCGATTCCCCAACACGATTTCAGAGTCAACCATGGCGAATTACAATCATGCAATACTCAACAGGAATCTATCGCAACAGTGCAAATGAATGTAATTTAAAATAAATTACGACATTTAAACATTATTATGTTTTGATTATGTATATTAATTATCATTATATTATATTATTTATTTATTATCATTATCATATATAATTCTAATGTTTCCATTATCTTCTCATTATCATTTATCATTATCATTATTATTTATTATTATTATTATATTATATAATTATTATTATTTATTATTATTGATTATTTATTATTAATTTCTTATTATTATAAATTGATTTATTATATTATTATTTATATATTTGATTATGATTATGATGTATTATATTATTACTATATTATAATTATAATTATTATTATTATTGTTATTATTATTATTATTATTATATTGATTATTATTATTATTATTATTATTATTATTATTTTATTATTATTATTATTATTTTATTATTATTTTATTTTTTTATTATTATTTTATTATATTATATAATTATTATTATGTATTAAATTTATCTATTATTATTATGATTATTATTTTATTATTTATTATTATTATTTTATTATATATTAATATATTTATTTATTAATTATTAAATTATTATTATTATTATGTTAACTTTATCATTCTTTTTTTTTCTTTTTCTTTTCTTTTTACTCTTTCTTTCTTTTTCTCTTCCTTTTTTCTCTTCCTTCTTTCAACCTTCTTTTTTTCCCCTCATTTTTTTTTATTTATCCACACTCCCTTCTCTTTTCTTTTTTTCCCTCTTTCTTCTTTTCTCTCTTTCTCTTTCTATTTTCCTTTCATCTCTTCTTCTTCTGTCATCTCACATACTTCTGTTCTTTCTTGCTTCTTCTTCTTTTCTTTCTATCTTCTTTCTTCTTCTTCTCTTTCTTCTTTCTCTGCTTTATCTTCTTTCTTCTGTTCTTCTTTCTTCTTCTTACTCTTCTTCTTCTTCTTTCTTCTTCTTCTTTCTTACATCTTATCTTGGACTTCTTCTTAATCTTGCTTCTTATCTTCTTCTCTCTTCTTCTGAATCTCTTCTCTATCTTCTTCTTCTTCCTTCTCTTCTTCCTTACTTCTCTTTCTCATTCTTTGTAGTAGTTTCTACTTTCTTTCTAATTTCTTTTTCTTTTCTATTATTGACTTTCTCTTCTTCTTCTTCTTCTTTTATATATATATATTATTATTTATTATTTTCTAAAATTTTCTTTATAATTGAAATTAACTAATTGGGTATAAGTGGATTAACTTTAAAGATCATCTTGTAAAGCCCAATTACTTGTAATTTAACTATATCTTGCATTTATTGGGGGATCAAAGACCAACATCTGTGGTTGCAGTTAGTAGCGTCCGCTTTCAGAAATTTTGTATATCATTAAGTATTGTATTATAGCACTAAGAACTAATATAATTATTTAACTGGCACTTTAACGTCTTATAATTGAATTGTACAATTGGTTTTATTTATTTTCCCTGAATAAAGTTTTGTTGCTTGAAACTTGAATTGAGTTTTTAAATTTAGACTTTTTGAGGTCACTCTCTGATATCTTGTACATAAGAGGGCAGTGCGCTTTTTCAATGGCTTTGGTTATTGGCTTTTTTTTCTACCAATAATATTTTCCACATTGGCATATGTATTATTCACTCAAATTTATTCGTTAAATCAGATTTTAAAAATATTTTTAAACATTTTATAAGTATTTACCTCAATTTAATTTTATTACATTAACCATATTCACAGAATAAATTCCTGATAATGTTTTAGTCAATTTTCGCTCTCTTCTCAAGCAAAATAATAATAATAAAAAAAGCTTTGATTTGTCACCAATATGAAAAGCCTGTAGATCTATAGTTACTTTGACATAGCTCTCTCTATAGACACTTTGAAATAGCATTAGAGACACTTTGAGATTCCATTAGACATTTGAGAATCTTTAAAAGACGTTTTTACAGACGCTCTATATGGACACTTTTTAGAATACTGTGTGTATAACGTTGACATAATAGCTCTATAGATCACTTCTGAGAATAAACTCGTTTAGAGCAGTTGGTATGCATATATTATATAGGCTTTCAATCCACTATAGAACTTTTGAGATAGCTCTATAGACACTTTGAGATAGCTCTATAGACACTTTGAGATAGTCTATAGACACTTTGAGATAGCTCTATAGACATTTTGAGATAGCTCTATAGAAACTTTGAGATATCTCTATAGACTACCTTCACCCACATATATAGTAACTTACAGTATATAATCCAGCTATATTATTTTGTTAAAGAGTTCACGCACGTGCATTACCCTATTGAGAAAGAGGAAATACACTCTAAGTCTTGATTTCCAATATTACCCCAAAACATGAGAATGCGGATAGTGTTACACGTCTACCCCTTCTGATGCACCTGCCGTTGAAGCACCTATGGAAAAGAAATTTTGCGCAATTTCATGTTCTCATAATGAAAGAGGGTTCATGGGATTTTTGGAAAGTTAGGAGTATATTAGTTTCTTATATTTTAACCCATCCAAAAGAAGAATGGAGCCAGAGCCCTCCGTCCAAAAATGTAGAACAGTTACTCCTAATCAATTGGACGTGAATAGATCCCCATTTTATTTATAAAATATAAAAATCCCACCAACTGAACAGAATCTCCCCAAATTTTTTGGAGGCATACTACACAGTTGTGATGTGAGGTTTCAAGACAATTGTTATTCACTTGTTCAGTTTCTAGATATGTTTATGTTGTCACGGTGAGTTAGTCTAGGAACGTGAAGAATAGTAAAGAAGATGGAGGTGTTTTCTTAGAGAGAGAGAGGAGAAAAGATCACACAACAGAGAGAGCGAGAGAGAGAGGAGAGAGAGAGAAGAGAGGATGAGAGAGAGAGAGAGAGAGAGATATCAAGAAATTAGAGTTTTAAACAGAGTTAAATTTTTACAAGATTGCGAGTGGCCCACAAGAAATCCCATCAGATTTTGGCAATAAAAGAATCGGAAAGCTGCAGCGAGAAACAACTTCTAAAGCAATAAGAGGGACTCAGATTTGATAATGAACATAACGAAGTGGAGAGTTGAGCTCAATAAGATGAACAGAGTTAGATGAATGTGCAGCTGAGAAGATCGTTGATGAAAAGTAAGAAGAATGAAGTTTGAGATAGACAGAACCTTGATTAACTCCACAAACGAACAGAAGGAGGATAGTCCGCTCTATCAATAAGTGCTGGATTGGAGTCGTCCGTAGTAAAGCAGATTGTGAGTTAACAGAGGGAAGAAGGAAATCCAAAAGGACGGGAGCTTAGAGAGTAATGATCGTGTGCGATTAATCTGGACAATGGGCTTTTCGATTATGTCAACCCCCACTAGTGCATGACAACCCATAGTCCCTAAGGGCAGAATATTACAAATTTAATGAAATAAAAAAATATTGTTCGCGCAGCTGATTCAGAGTGAAGAAAACCATAACTGATGTTCACAAAGGAAGGGAATTAATTGGTGGAATTTCTTCCCTTGTTCGACATGTTCGAACCACTTTACATCACTAAATATCCATTGGAAATGTGATCAAGAATAACTATTTAAAAAATAGCATTTATGCCATTTGGTACCCTAACTGTAGTCTCTCAAGTGTATCTTTTGAAAGCAATTTCTTCGATGTAGTCATATCCCTTAATTTTTTCTAAAAGGTTTTTCACAAGGTTTCCACGAATGAAAACCGGTGCATTTCTTTTTTCCTTCATTCTTGACATTCAGAAATAATTTGCTCTCTTTAATGTAAGTGTGTTATTTGTAGTTGCCTCGAAACTTCTCGCTTGAATTATTCGATACTTTGAAACGTTGGTAATTTGGACATGGTATTAAAAACACTTCGCCAATGTCGTTCTAAAGATTTTTACATAATATGTTTATTAGCCCGCAAGTTTATAGAAGAGAAGTGAAATTGACTAATTTCTTGCACTAACAGTTGATACTTAATTATAAATTCTTTTCTCACGACAGTAATATTATCTTTGTGATGGTCAAGCACTTGTTTGAAATTTGTTCTTCTTGGCTCTGTCTGCCATAAGCATAAGGAATGAAGGGATATATTTTAGTTTATACGTTTTGTTGGTATCTAGCAGAAAATTAATTAATTTTAAGTCATACATTGATACTTTCGTGTCCCTGTATTGTATTTAGGTATTTTAAAACACCGTCTAATAACTGTTATAATTAATTCTTTTAATTTTTGTTGTTAAGTAAATCAGTACAAACATCCTTAGATCTGTGTCATTATGCAACATACAATACTTAAGACCTTCTTATCGAAACTGTCTAAAAACACAACGCCAATTCATTTGTTAATAGAGTCCAAAATCCATTCCTTTATGCGGCGAAATCCAGGCATGTCCGCAGCAATATACTAACTTGTTTTGCTGTTCTATAATATTATTTCTGAGGAACATTTTCTTCTCTTTTCAGTGAAGATGAATATGCACTGTGTTTTGAAAGGTATACAATAATAGAGTTTGTGTAGGTAAAGATTTCCGCACCCATTTGTTTGGCAAATTTAGTAGATCCTTATAGATTAATTCAACTCGGCTCGATTATAATTTTTCTGGGGCATAAAAAAAATCGGTTGTCTGCACTCCTTGATTTCATAGGCATATCTTCCAAAGGAAACTTCTTGAGCTTAATTCTTGAGTTGTTCAAACCCTTATATTTTGGGTGGAATTCAATTTTAATTATAGACTGGTCTTTGCGGTGTCCGAATTTGGATAATCTCTGACACAAGTTTATGTTTTTTCTGTGAACGCCCGAACGAAGTCTTGACAAATGCAAAAGTAATCAATTCGTCCGTGGTTAGTAGAAACTCTTGCCACAGCTGATATAGAAAAAAAAATTGTAAAAGCGTTAAAAAAACGGAGAGACCTTATGTTTAGAAATGAATTTTACAAACAGTTATCGACCCAAAAATTTATAACATTTTATGTATTTCGACTTTTAATTACAATTTGAAGATCTTCTTTAAAAAAATTGATCTGTAAATTTTTGCTTATATACTGAACTTTACATAACATTTAGGTAGGTTAACAGTATAACTAGGATAAATTTAATAGGTTTTAAAGATGAAATTTATAACTTACCATCTGAACTTTAAAATGGTATTCTTGAATCAACGCTTTGTTCCAATGTATGTTTTTCAATGTGCAAATTGCTATGCTTTATGTGGGGCCCACATTAATTTGGTCCCCAGTTGTTAAATGTCAAAATATGGCAAGTAACTCTTTTTTTTACGGAGTTGGTGATAGTGGAAGTGTAAAAATTTTTCCACATATATAGCAGAAGGAATCAGGGTTTCTTTTGCCTATTGCTTGATTGTCTACCAATTTTTAAAAGTATATAAAGCCTTTATTCGCAAAAATATAAAGAAAATCTAAAGCATTAACACAAATTGCCTTTAAATAGGTAGTATTTAATTTTTGGAGGAAAGGTTGACTTTACAATTTTATAAAATTAGCTTGAAACACAAATGGAGTTGGTCAATCTAAATTCGGTCTAATAGAAATCAAGAAGCTACAATTAAATTTTTACGATGAAATAACTGCTCACTTAATCATATGCTAATATCAAATATGTTACTGCTCATTGCCAGTGTAACTTCATTAGCTAACTCAACTGAATGATTGACTGACTAACTGATTAACTTCGAAAACTGTAGATTTTATGTATTTTAGCTGTCGCTCTAGGATATTCTACAGAAAACAGGAACGTTCGAGAAAATTCTAGAATCCTATGAGATTTATAGCTTACTTTTTCTACTAATATAAAATTGGATTAAAAATGATGCCACTTAAAAAAAAATATTTTTAGGGTGTTACATTATAAAAGTAGACATAATACCATCACTATAAACATAGGTGACAAATATTTGAAAAAATAACCTAGATGTATGTATGTAACGCAAAAATACTTTGGGAGTATTGTGAAAAACCCTTTCATGAATACGATGAAGGAGGAGGGTGTTGGAAAGAATCAAGACTCGATAGAGCAAAGCTGAGTGAAAATTCGTGAAATGAGCACAAAAATTACCTATTAAATTAAATTAAATTAAATTAAATTAAATTAAATTAAATTAAATTAAATTAAAAAATTAAATTAATTTCTTGCAATTAAAATTAAAATTAACTTATAAATTAAATTAAATTAAATTAAATTACTTATTATTATTATTACTTATTACATTATCGAATTTAAATCAATATTATAATTATTTATTCCTCAGTATAATTGTTTTAATGTTATTAAATATTATTATTATTATTATTATATTATTATTATTATTACATTAACAATCTAATTCAATATATAAAAAATTTACATTTGTTCCCCAGTATAATTGATGTAAAAATTAACGTTTAAGGACTATATTAAATACTTAGAGAATTGAATGGCTTTATATATGCACTAGATAGTAAATAATTAAAAAATTAATCATCTACAAACAATTAAAAAGCAATGAAATTCAAAAATGATTTCGCTCCTATTTCTTCTTCATTTATTGTACTATCTCATGTCTATCAGTATCACAAGTCAATCAACTATATCTGTTCTGTAAATCCTAATTCTAATGCAAAATAGCTTCATTCGCATAAAAAATATGCAGATTTACAACTACTCAAATTTTATATACTTATTAAAGAGACACAAAATCTTAAACGTATTAACCCTTGCATACATTTTAATTTGTAACATTCGTCGATCGATCTACAACTACAAATGAGAAATAAATAATTTTGCGATTGAATTATATATTAATATATATATATATATAATAATATATATATATATATATATATATATTATTATATATATATATTATATATATGATATATATATATATTATTATATATATATATATTACTATATGATATATATATATATTATATTTATTATATACTAATTAATTCTATATATAGATATCGTTATATATAGATATATATGTATATTTATGAACTTAATAGAAAAAACTTCTAAAATTTTATAATATATTATATTATACTATATATTATATATAATATAAATATATATATATATATAATATATATATTATAATATATTATCATATATATATATATATCTAAGTTATATATAGCATTATATATATATATATAATAATATATATATATATATATATATAAATACTATATTATAATATAATATATATATATATATATATATAATATATAATTTTAAACTTAAGAAAACTAAAACTTCTTATGCCTATATATATATATTATATATATAATATATATATTAGTTATATAATAATATATATTAATATATAATTTATTTATTATAATTAATATAGTATATTATATAATTAGGTATTCTGCTAAGACGTAATTTATAGATCAATTATTCATGAGAGTCGGGTGCAGGATCACTCCCTGCTGCCTATTTGTTCAGAGAATTCACTCTATGTATATATATATATATAAATTATGATATTGATATATTATATATATATATTATATATATATATTATATATATACTATGTATGATATAATATATATTATTATATTATATACTTATATATTTATTAAGAAGTTCACACATCACGGGCAATTAGCCTATTTCAATAAGGAGGGGAATAAGTTAATTTGCTACTTAGGATGCCGAATAGGATATCGAACTCCACGACGTTGCCATGCGACTCCGTTCGCTCTAACACCTCGTAATAGCTAATATTATAGCTATAATAATATATAATATATGATATATAATATTGTATGTATATATAATATATAATATATATATATATATATATATACTAATAGTAATATATACATCATATATATATATATATATATATATATAATGATTATATATATATATGACTATATAAAATATATATAATATATAATTATAATATATATATAATAATATATATATATATATATATATATATTAATTAATATTATATGAACTAAATAAAATATCGACATCAGGCGTTAGTTTATAAGCGTTATAGGTCTAAGCGAACTTTATATGAGAGCTCGCCAACCGAGGAAAATAATTAATTAAAAATACCCCGCAAAAAACCCAAACCCCAATCAACGTCCCGTTTTACCTAACAGACTAACTGTCAAAAATATGGGAAATTACAATTTTTTACTTTTAAACAATATAAAACGTAATTTTTCGATATTCAAGGGTGTTTAGAAATATTAATTATTATCTATTAATTATTATATTATTATTTATATTATTATTGAATGTATTATTATTATTATTAATTATTAAGATTATTATATATTATTATATATTATTCATTTTATTATTATTATTATTATTATTATTATTTTATTAATTTATTATGTAATTATTATTATGATTAATTATTATTATAATCTAAATAAGTTCTATTACTATTATTATTAGTTTTTATTAAAATTACTATTCTATTAATTTATTATATTATTATTTTAATTATTATTTTATTTATTATTATTCATTATATTATTTAACTATTATTATTATATATTATTAAATTTATTATTATTTATCATTAATTAATCGATGATTATATTATTGATCTATTACTTAATTATTATTAGTTATTCATTTAATATTATTATTTATTATTATTAAGTATTATTTATTGATTAATCATTTATTATAATTATTAATTAGATAATTATTATAACATTATCATTTGATTGAATTATTATATATTATTTATGATATTAATTAATTATTGTATTAAGTAATATTTATTATTTATTATTGATTATTATTATTCAATTATTATTATATTTTATTAATATTATATTTTATTTTATTAATTAATCAATAAAATAATATTTTTAACTTAAAAGCATTGATTTCTTATTAATCATATTATGTATTATTTTTATAATTATTATTATTATTATTATCTATGATTATATTATATTAATATTTTATTATTAGTATATTATTATATTATTATTGATTCATTATGTATTTATTATTATTATTAAATTCATTATTAATTATTAATTATATTATTTATTTATTTATAATCTATTATAAATATATTATTGATTACTTATTATTAATTCTTGATTATTATTATTATTATTATATTAATTATTATTAATTATATATATTAATTATTTCATTATTATTATTAATTATTAATTATATATCATTATTTCTTGTATATAGGTTGATTTTATTTTATAAAATTATTATTATATTTTAAGTATCATTATAATTATTTATTATTATTATATTCATAGTTCTTTCACCTATTTTTATTTATGTATTCTTATTATTATTAATTATATTATTATATCATGTATTATTTTATATTTTTATTCAATATTATTTAATATTATTATTATTGCCATGAAAGAACTTAACTAGCATATTACTTCTAATTCACTTTAGTTATAAATAAAAATAATCATCCTTATCATTCTTAATCGCTAAATTATTATCATAATTATTATTATACGTGTAACAATAAATTGTAGTATTGATTAATCATAATTAATTAATTATGATATTATTTATTAATTATTATTAGTATTATATTATTAATAATTATTTACTTATCTATTATTATTCATTAAGTTTATTAATTTATTAATTATATATTATCATATTATTCACTTATTATTTTATTATTTACATTATTATTATTGATTATTATGATTAATTATTGATCCATAATATTATTCATGTATTCATTTATTATGTTGTATTATTATTTCAGTAATATGTATTTTATTATTATTAGTAAGTAAATCTATTATTATTTATTATTACGATTAGTATTAATTATTTATTATGATTGAGTGAATTATTATTAATATTATTATTATTATTATTATTATTAATATTTTTTATAATGGAATGATTGATTGATTAGTTAATTATTTTATTTATTATTTGCCACTAACGTGTCATGAATTATTCTTATTTTATTCTTATTAATTAATTAACTATGTTCGGATCCGGAATTTTTACTGATAATATTATACATAATATTTATTACCGTTACCCTTATTATTTTATGTATTAATTATTATTATAATGACTTGTTTTTTTATTCTTATTATTATTTATTTTATTATGTTTATTATTTTATTATTTTTAATTATTATTTGTATATGATCCAATTAAATTACCAACAGTCATATTGATCATTATTATTATTGTATCTATTTATATTATTAGTATTTTACTTATCTATTATAAATGTATGATTATTTATTATTGTCTGCTCTTCTACAAAACCTTATATATTGCATTTAATTAACGTATTTATTTTATAACAATAGCAAATACTAAATTGTAGTGATAAGCATAGCAGCGATATTTTAAAGAGTCAATCTTTATTTATAGTTTGTTATATTTCTGTTATAGTTTGACTTAATTTATTTAGATTATAGTTGACTTATATTTCTTCTAAGAAAATGACAGTATAACCATTTAGGTTTTCTCAATTTCATTTACCTTATTGAATAAATTTTGAGTACTTTTAATTTGTATTGTACTGTATTTACCCTAATATAAATTTAGCGGTTTCACAAAAATTTGGCAACTAGGGCTCGCCTCCATAAGAGAATATTCTAGGTATGACTATTTTTCACTTTTAAGGAATATGATGCTCATTAATGTAATAATGAAAAGGTATTAAAAATTTTATCATTCAATATGTTTGTCAAAAGTTTTGGGTAACAAAATATTTGAAGTTTTCAAAGAAAATAATAATATTTATTTTGTGACAAGCTAGGGAAATGAAATAGGCTTTAGGGAGTAGGGATTTCTATCGTTTGCATAATTTCTATTTTTTATTGTTCGAAATTTTTTATATTTTATGGTTTATTTAAGGTTTCAGGTTGGCACATAATTTTATTGTTATACTACCTTTTGGGGAGTTTTGAAATATAAATTGAAATATTTATAATAATTTATTTACCTTTAATAATTTATCATAATTTGATATTACCATTTTTTTTTTTTACTTAAAAGATAACATTTTTCACTTGCTTTGTTTACTTTTTCTCTTGAACATTGTTTTTTTCGAGATTCAAATATCCTGGAGCAAATCTTGGATAACTTTCAGAATTCTTCCAATATCGCCTTGGGACTGAGTTATTTTTCTTTTTGTCAATAAGTCTTCATATTCATTCTTTTTTTCTCAATTTTTTTTAACTAAAATTTTCGCTATTTTAAAATTAATGACTCAATTGTTCCTGAAGTGCTCGTTTAAAATGTTCTTCCTTTAAATTAAAATGTTTCTTCTAAACAACCCTTTTTCCCCTGCCCTTTTTTCCCCTTTCTCTTCCCATTTTCCTATTTTCTCCCTTTCCCTTTTTATATAAATAAATTAATATCTTTCCAATAATATTATATATATAATTAGATAGTACTATTGATATAATCATGTAATATATAATATATATATAATATAAATATATACTATTATATATAAGCATATATATATATATATATAGTATAGTACTATATAATATATAATATATGATAATATATATCATATTATATGATTATATATATATATATATATATATAATACTAATATAATTATATATATATATATATAATATATATATATATATATAATTAAATAATATATATATGTAATTATATATATA
>JABUQX010001906.1:52500-60488 GCA_015478945.1 Trachelipus rathkii | reverse complement strand
GCAGATAATATAGATTTTTTCGAAGATGCTCCTGATGGTAAAGGAACTCTACATTAAACAGTCATTGCCTGCTACTAAGAGTGCTTATCTGAAAACCAGTTTGAAATGAGAGTAGTTTCAGGTCCAGCGACAAGTCGCTCATTAACAATTCTTCCTCAATGTATGACCACTTTCATGGAGTACAAAGGTCCAAAGAACATTAAGCCAATAAACCCAACTTTTACGAAAGAAGTGCTATGTTCGACCAAAGCAGATTTATCACAATATGTTTCTCTAGACATGGTGCTTCTATTGAGCAAAACCTTTAATTAATTCAGAGTTACTGGGCGTTCCGGAAATGAAGGCACGATTATGTGTTATACCTATAATACCGGCTAGCCCCACTGATCATTCAGCTCAATTAACCTTCCTCACCAGACTGGAACTTGTTAATAAACACATATATGGCAATAGAAATTTCAAATATGTCCTGACTCTAGACTTGGGTCTTTATAAGCCAGTCCAGCAACTAATTATGTCACCAGTTGATCTTCATCACAGTTGAATTGTACGACCAGACGAGTTGTACACAGCTTTTGCAATGATGCGTGCAATTGGAATTTTTATTGACGGAACTGAAATTTATGACTTGTGGTCAGTGCTGTATGGTGATAACACAATCAATCAAATCATTTCAGGTAAGAAGTTCTGACGTGCGGTTGAAGCACAAATTCGTACCCTAGTCGCTTTGCAAGTTTGCTACTTTCAGCATTTCTTTAAAGAACATGAACGTTTGAACATTTGTGTTTATAATGATGTGCAAGAGCTACGAGCCAGATTCAATGAAGATGGCTCATAGGAATATCTCACTAAACTACTCTTAGCGATGCAGAAGTGTAATCTCTTAAACCAGATGAAAAAATTTGATGAACAACAGGAAGCACTAAAACCAACATTCCGAATGTTACGAAAATACATGAGACTGGTTGATTGTTTGTTACTGTTCTTGAGATCAGGACTGCTAATTGGGATCTGCATCTTTCTTCACCAGAAGATTTTGTAAAATACTTCTTTGCATTATATTTGACAAACAATTCTGGAATGACCGCTTGGTACCTTGCTGATATGAGAAGTTTGAAAGAATCAGATTCAGATATTTTGCATAAGTTCTAAAAGGGAAAATGGGTAGTAAATAAGTCTAACATACCTTTTTGTGATCTAGCTTGTAATGAAGCATCAGAACATATAAACAGAACAATAAAAGTTGTGGGAGGACTGGTTGGAATAACACCGTAATAATAATAAATAATAAATAACAAATATAGTGCCAGTAGAATTAATAAAAAATAATTTTTAAAAATGCACAAAAAAAATGTTTGGAAGCGAAAATCCATCCATTATATTTAATTAAACTCTTTTACAAAGAATGAAAAATCCAATATTCAAATATTTTTTTATTTTAATACTATATGATGCAATATAAATATATATATATATATATATATATATATATATATATATATATATATATATATATATATATATATATATATATATATATATATATATATATATATATATATATATATATATATATATATATATATATATATATATATTATGTATATATAGTGGAACCTCGCTTAACGAGGCACTTCGCAATAATGGGGGCGAGGCCAAAATTTTTTTTTAACCCATGACTCTCTAACGGGCAACCGTTTCGCATAGCAAGCCATTGCTCGTATGTTGTGCTTATACAATTGCAAATACATTGTAACAGATTCAGCTTTTGCACTATATAAAAGAATAAACTAAAAATATGTTCTATCACCACCAGGGACAAATAAAAGTAATGATTGTTGGTCCATAACAGAGTTTGAATGCAGATCGTTTTCCCTTTTTGCACAAGTTCTGATTATCGCACGTCTCAACGAGAAATAGACTTACGCAAATCTTAGGGGAAGTATGAAATGTAGTTGTGCCGAGATTAATGCTTGCAACAAATGGAGCAACGCTCAATGCCACAGCTAAATGTAACTAATTCAATATCTTGAGGTTTGATAGTGGAACGCGCTTGCAATAAACTCTTACATCTGTTCAGGCCCAACGAGCAAATAGCTGGGTTGCAATCGTTGACGGAATGAGAGGAATTGAGAAAGTGAAAACTGTGTAGATGTTGCTGAGTGATAACTCAAAGATCTAAAAGGAAACACTGGCAGTATGATGATCTTCATATTGATTCCGACACGTACTTAGAGAATTATCAAGAATCTTACTAGATGCCAAAAGGCTCCATGAAGGTTTGCAACACAGTACAAATATGAAAGCAACACTGCATTTAAGGATAAATATTGAAAAGTCCACTTGTCAAACACTTCATCCAAAAGATGAATTAACGACTACTTGCACAGCAAAATGTTAGACAATGCCAAGAAACAGCAAAAAGAATTTGTTTTTTCATGACGTGTGGAGTTTCTGCGACGCTTGCTCTTTTGGATTGTTTAAAGAGTAGTCAAGAAAGAAGCAGAAGCAAAATCATATTAATGCTTTACTCCAAATCATGAGTGCAGATACACTACTAGTGTTTGCACAAGACACAGATATTTTAGTTTTGCTAGTGAGACCAGTGGCGTAAATAACGCCCCCGCAAACCCCGCAGTGCGGGGGGGCGCAGAAGCTGAGAGGGCGCACGGCGGGCAAGAGGGATGAGCACTTTTTCGATGAAAACTCCATAATGAAAGCTCTCTCTCTCTCTCTCTCTCTCTCTCTCTCTCTCTCTCCCTCCTCTGTCTCCCTCTCTCTTTCTATTCTCTCTATCTCATCCTTCTAACATCTACTCTCTCTGTATTATAATATATATATATATATATATATATATATATATATATATATATATATATATATATATATATATATATATATATATATATTTTATCTCTATATATATATATATATATATATCAATTACGATGAAAAGAAGCTTCAAATTAATGAGTTATTCCTGGGGTTTATCCCCATAACAAATCAAAAGGCCGAAGGTTTAGAAAGTGAAGTGTGTAGGTTTTTGGAAAGCAATAACATTTCAATTAAAAAGTGCAGAGGGCAGGGCTATGATGGTGCTGCTGTTATGAGTGGGAAGTACATTGGACTGCAGACCAAAATCAAGCGAAAGTCGCCTAATGCAGAGTATGTGCATTGTGCAAATCACAACCTTAATTAACTTAGTCTTGAATGATTCTGTAAAGGAGATTACAGAAATGATTTTTTTTTATGATGTGAATAATGAGATATATGGGTATTTCAGTCAGTCTTCCAAGATGGCAATCACTGAAAGAAATTTCTACAGAAACCTGCATGGTCAACAAAACTGTTAAAAGACTGTGTCCAACTAGATGGTCTTCGAGGTTCGATTGCTTGTTGGCAGTTAAAGTTAATTTCATTTATATTTTGAACTGTTTATCAAAAATCATCCTAACTTCAACAAAGAGCTCTGAAGTAGTTGAGGCGACAGCATTAAGAAGACAAATGTCTACTTTTCACTTCATTTTAATGCTTGTGTTTCAAAGCAAAATTTTGGAAAGTATTAACATCACTTCTTAAACACAAAAAATCAGACATATCCCTGGATGAAGCTTCCACCCTTTTAGAAAGGTGTGTCACCAAACTAAACCAGTTGCGGGGAGAGTTTTACAAGCTAGTGGAAGAGGCCCAGGAAATTGCAAGAAGCTGGCAAATTGAGACTTCATTGCCTACTAAACGCAAAAGCAAAGTAACAAGCTTTTTGGATGAGCTTTTAAAGATGTTGACTTTCATTGAAAATCCTTTGGCACAATTTCAGGGTGAGGGTTCTTTTACAGAGCCATTGATATACTAATAGGCCAAGTGAATCGGAGGTAACAGAGTATGAGGAAGGTGAAACAGATGTTTTGCTTTTAGAGCCCTACAGCCCTTACAGAACAAACAGATAAAGAGTTCATGGAGTCTGCTGACAAGTTTTACAAATAATATGAAGCCGACGTGACAAGCTTTACAAAAAATATGAAGCCGAAGTGACAAGTTTTTTTATAGTTACGGAAATTGTCTGTTTCAGGAATGTTGTGGCAAGTGAAATAAAGAAAAGTGAAAAGAAAAATGGCAAAAATAATACAAGTGGCAGAATATTTGTTGATTGAAAATAATATGTTGTTTTGTAGTATTATAGACGTGTGTACAGCTTTTATAATGTTCTGACACTCCCAGTAACTTCATCATCTGCTGAGAGATCTTTTTCAAAATTAAAACTAATAAAAAGTTATTCGAGAAGTATCATGACGACCGTAAGATTAAGTGAATTGGCTGTACTTAGCCTAGAGTATGATAGGGCTCGCGCACTGGACTTGGAGAAATTTGTGCGAACATTTTGTGATGCAAAGAGACGAAGGGGATTAATGAGCATTTAGAAGACTATTAATGTCAAAGTTAAAAAGTAATGACAAATGTTGTATTGTTTATTAGCAAGTTTTTGCTTTACTTTACCAATAACAGAATGTAAAAGTGTTTTAAAAATACGCATCTCTTATATATATATATATATATATATATATATATATATATATATATATATATATATATATATATATATATATATGGATATATATATAGTATATATATATATAATATATATATATAATATATATATATATATATAAACCATTTTTTTCATCTGTAATACCCTCTGGTTCCTTTTGGTAATGCTAATGTGGTTTTTTTATATGAATCAAGAAACTTTTTTGTCATTGAGGTTCCACAACTTCTATCCACTCCCGTCCATGACTAGGAGGGGGCGCACAAAATAAGTCGCGGGGGGGCGCAACTGACCTTAGTTAGCCACTGGTGAGACGAATATCCAAGACTTCAAACACATTCTTTGTGCCAACATCAGGCGAGGCAATATCAGTACAAAACATATTTGTAATCACTCGGAGCAATAAAAACTTCATCATTGCAGGCTGGTTTCACGCATTAATCAGGTTGTGATTCCACGGGAAATTTGTTTTTAGTAAGGGAAAGCTCATTCATATTGAAATCATTTATTTTAGCGAGGGACAGAAGAGCGTATTGGCCCTTGCAGAAGCTTGGTACTAGTGACTCAGTACCGGTGATGATGTTGTGTCATCACCTGGAAGCATTTATTTGCTGGGTTTATCAGGCACACACCTCAACCAACACTTGCAGAATTACAGTTATTAATGTTCACGGCCAAGCAAGCCCTTGGAGATAAGTTACCTCCCACTAGGGGCTCCTTTATACCTGCACTTAAGAGAGCAAACTTACAAGCACTTGTGTGGTTAAATGATGATAAACCAAATCCGACCATCCCTAATCCAGTTGGACAAGGCTGATGATGTGTTGAAGAGGGAGTGCTTACCCCTGCTGTGTGTGAAGTACCTGTGCCCTGGAGTCCCTTCTGAAACTGATTAAATGTTCATGTGTGAAGAACCGATGCTCACCACCTTGCAAGGGTTTAGCAAACAATCTGCCTTGCACAGAAATGTGTAGCTGCAATGTGGACAACTCAACTTGTGATAATTTGTATCCACCTGATTACACCGATGGAGGTAGGGATGAAGCTAATTTATAATGTTCCTATTGTATATTTATGTGCATATAATACTTGAATTTGTTAAAACATCATTTCTAAAGCAATGTAATGTGGAGCATATTTTCGTATAATGTAATTAAAGTCGATCCAGTTACTATGTGATAGGAATTAGTCATTTTGACAAAAAAAAATTTTTTTTATAGCTTTTACCTTAAATCAAAGTAGTAATTAAAAATTTTTTTTTTGCAAACTTGCTGAGGACGTTAACTATCTTTAGCTCTTAACAGTACCTTTCCAAGCTAATAAAAATTTAAAATCGAGTAGATAGCGACAGAGAAAGGGCAGTTTGTTTATATTGCAAATATCAAAATACTGGCATTGTCGCATTACCTGCTGAGGACGTTATTTTTAGCTCTTAACAGTATCTTTTCAACTAGCAAAAAAATTAAAATCAGTTTAGTAGCCACTGGAGATAAGGGTAGTTTGTTTATATTGCAGATGGGATATATGGATGACGTCACACAGACATACGCCAACACCTTTGAGGGTGTCAAACATGAAAATTACTGAACATTTACATAATTCTTTAGATACAAAAGACACCTGTACCTTCTTTGATTAGCATTTTTTGCTAAAGGAACGCGGGGGTTTTTTTTTCCATTTCTGCTCCTGAACATAGTACAAAAGAGAGAACTAAATAGGGTAGCCGCTAGTTGTACAACTGATAATATCATTGTCAGGTATAAAAATATAAAAAAGAGTAAGAATATTCGGACAATTATGGAAAGCAATAAATGTTGGATTTTATTAAGTAGAGCAAAGAGAGCAAATTAGTGTTGAAAATTTATACTACAAATGTAGTAAATGATGTTGGGCTTATTATAATATTAAGAGAGTAAATAGAATGTTGGATTATTTATTAATAACAAAGAGAGGAAATTAGTGCTCAAAATTAGCACTACAAAGGTAAATAAATGAATGTTTGGTACTAATAATATAAAAAGAGAATAAATAAATGTTGGATATTTATTAATTACACAAAAGAGAGGAAATGGGTCTTGAAAATTAATGCTACAAAGGTATGTAAATGAATGGTGGGTATTAATAATGTAAAATGAGAGTGAATAAATGTTGGATATTTATTAATAACACAAAAGAGAGTAAATTAGTATTAATAATTAATAATACAAAGATAAGTAAATGAAAGTTGGGTATTAATAATATAAAGAGAGAATAAGTAAATGTGAGATATTTGATAATAACACACAAAAGAGAGGAAATTAGTGTTGAAAATTAATACTACAAAGGCAAGTAATTGAATGCTGCGTATTAATAATATAAAAAGAGAGAAAATAAATGTTGGATATTTTTTAATTACGCAAAAGAGAGGAAATTGGTGTTGAAAATTAATACTACAAAAGTATGTAAATGAATGTTGGGTATTAATAATATAAAAAGTGAGTAAATAAATGTTGGATATTTATTAATAACACAAAAGAGAATAAACTAGTATTGAAAATTAATACTATAAAAGTAAGTAAATGAATGTTGGTTATTACTAATATAGATTTAGAGTAAATAAATATTGTCTATTTATTAATAACACAAAAGAGAGTATATTAGTATTGAAAATTTAAATTACAAATGTAAGTAATGAATGTTGGGTATTAATAATAAAAAAAGAGTAAATAAATATTGGATATTTATTAATAACACAAAAGAGAGTAAATTAGTGTTGAAAATTAATTCTACAAAGGTAAGTAAATGAATGTTGGGTATTAATATGATATAAATGTAAATAAAGTTAGATATTTATTAATAACACCTTCTTCTTCTTCTTCTTCTTCTTCTTCTTCTTCTTCTTCTTCTTCTTCTTCTTCTTCTTCTTCTTCTTCTTCTTCTTCTTCTTCTTCTTCTTCTTCCTCTTCTTTAATATCCTTTCTCTCTACTTGATTTTCTCCTTATCTCCTTTAACTTCTTCCCCACCTCTGTGAATCTCATATCCTTTCAAACCTGTACAAGCTCTTTCTCTCATCCTTTTCGCCTCTATTTATTCTCCTTTTTCTCTAACTTTTGATAATTCTCTCTTCTTTCTCCCATCTATTCTACTTCTTTCTAATTTTCTACTTTCTTTTGTGTATAAACAATTCTTGTTTAACAACATTATATTTAGGCAGTATTGAATTTGAACTAAAGCTCACGAAAAGCATTTAAAAATGCAAGCACGAAGAATTACTCAGTCTTCCTCTTAAGAGATTTAAAATTAATTAAACTTCTTTTTCCTTTTTGTAACCCTTTCTTAGAGGTTGGCGCGTTTTGTGTAAACACATTCATGTATAAGCCCAAAGTTGCCTCGAACTGCTCAAATTACGTTTTTTCACACAGCAGAAACGTTAAAGGATGTGTGTGTGTGTGTGTGTGTGTGTGT
>JABUQX010001906.1:0-47500 GCA_015478945.1 Trachelipus rathkii | reverse complement strand
CTTCCCTACATCAAAGAACAGAGTTAATATTAATGTCTTTCCCCTAGTTCATAAGCGTGCCATCAGGCCGCAGCATGATCTCTGCGTGAAGTCCCACGAACCCGCAACCGCAGGTGCGACCCGCCGCGCGAATGAAAAATTATATACTATAAGTCCATTTATTTTTATTTCAATTTACTTAAAAGCATTTTTTATTAAAACATTTTCGCGAACCTAAAACTGTAACTCATTACAGCCCTATTATTTAACACATATATTTATTAACCTTATTTTTTTTATTTTTAATACTTTTTATTAATACTTTTTAATTTAATAATTTTTAAAAAATTGTATTGTAAGAAGAAAAAACCAAGAGTGCCTGATATATACCTTTTATTTTACTACAACTGTCGAAATTTTATTAAAAACATTAACATTACAATACCTTAAAGCAGTAAATTCAGTAAACTCAATAAAGGTGTAACTTAACACCAAAAGAGGGGGATTAGTAGCTTTTGTTTTAACTGCTTTAACTGCTTTAACTGCATGTTTCTACTGTTTTTTAACGTTAATATGTTTTAACTGCTTTAACTCAACATATTTATAACATTACATACTTAAAAAACAGTAAATCAGTAAATCAATAAGAGGTGTTACCTAACACCTAGGGGGGATTAGTATGCTTTTGTTTTACATGTTTACCTGCTTTAACTCATCGTTTTCACTGCTTTAACTCATGTTTTACTGCTTTAAACTCATGTTTTACTGCTTTTAACTCATGTTTTAACTGCTTTAACTCATATGTTTTACCTGGCTTTAACTCATATATTTATTAACCATTACATAACCTTAAAGCAGTAAAATCAGTAAATCAATAGAGGTGTGACCTAACACCAAGGGGGGATTAGTAAGGCTTTTGTTACTGCTTTACTGCTTTAACTCATGTTTATCTGCTTTAACTTTTCTGCTTTTCCTGTTTTAACTTCTAATGTTTTACTACTTTTAACTCATTATTTATTAACATTAATGTTTTTATTTTGTTTTAATACTTTTTGATTTATTTTTATTATTATTTTTATTTCTTTTTTTATTATTTTTTTAATTATTTTTATTATTTTTATTTTTATTATTTTTTAATTATATCTTGGTGTTTATTTACTTCAATGCCTATTGGTTATTATTATTACAAACACACATACACACACACACAGGTGCACACACACGACACTACACAATTCACACCCACCTCACACACACAGCACACCTTACACTTATCACACATTCCACTATGCCAACTTATACACACTTCACTAAGACACTTAACTTTCCCATAGTACACTTACATTTAACAACCTTAATACACATGCGGTCACAACACACACACACACACTTACACTTATACCAACATTCACTATGATACTTTATACACACATTCACTTATGATAACACATTTATCCATAGATACTTTACTTTACACTTACACTCAACACAAGATTTTACTTAACTTCACAAGATTTACTTTACAACTCCACACAGAATTTACTTACACACACCAGATTTACTTACAACTCGCACACAGATTTACACACAACACACACACACACCACACACCACACACACACACTCACTTACATATATAGCGTATAATTTATTAAAACATTTTATGTTTTAATTAAAAAACACCGTCCATTTATATTACTACATTCAAATATAACTAAAATTATTTCAAGTTTCTTAAAAACTTTTATAATAAATCAATCATTATCTTTGAACAAAGAATTTATTAATAACTGTTTAATACTTTTTGTTTATAATTTTAATAACTATCAAATTTTAAAATACACTTTTACTAAAATTTTATGAAATTTTATAAGAAACATATATTTTACGTACCTTAAAGCAAAAAATCAGTAAATCAGTAAGGTCAGCCCCTAGCACCCCCTCTACATCAAGTATGCCACGGTATTTGACTTCTGCTTTACATCATTTTAGCCATGTAATAGTTATAAATAAAAAATAGTTTGGTTTTTTCCCCTTTTTTTTTCCTTTTTTCTAACATAAACATGTATTTTATTAAAATCATTCTACAGTTTTTATTTAAAAATAACAATTATTCACTTACATTTATATTATTCACGTCGATGTTAACTAAAAATATTTCGAAGTTTTTTAAATATTCGGTTATTTTCCTTCTTTATTATTATTATTATTAGTAAAATGTACATTGAACAATCCATCACGACAGAAAATCACAACAAACTCCGAACTCCTTACAGATCACGAACTGACCTCTCTCTGGGGTAAATGTGTTGAATAATATTAGGTCTAAATTTAGGAATATCCTTTTTGTAACCCGGGGCGATTTAACCTAATTCCAGGTCAAAGTATATTTAAACTGACCTTTTTTCTGTAAATGTGGTGCATTAACTACGTTAGGCCTAAAATTAGGCCTAATTTAGGATAAGCCTTTTTGTAGACGGGCTAATTTAATCCTAAAACCAGGTCAAAAGGTAATTCCGCGTATATGACAAGCAATCAATTGTTATTATTATTTTTATAAATATATTTCAACTGAAACATGCTGGATCGGTGATCCTTTAAGCAGGTAAAAGGAAATGTTTTCCTTACTTGTTATTGGTCGCGGTAATCCTTATCTCTATATGACCGTCGTATGTGATTGGTCGAGAATTATTTTATCGTCTTTTGAAAATTAACTTTGTTCTTTAAACTTGTATTTGAGCAGGTGTGTGTTTTATTTTCTCTTTTAGACTCAAACTCATTTTAAAATCATAGTCATTTTAGCTGTTAAGTCGTGCACAAGTTATCTGATTTGTATTAAAGTTGTTTTATTTTTACTAAGTGTATATCATATTTATAATAAATACTTAGCATTGAGGAATAATTATTAATTTCCTAGAATAGATAATAATTAATTCACTAGTTCATAAGCTAACCACATGGGGGCTCAGCATGAGTCCACCGCAAAGGCAGCCAACCCGCACCCGCGCCGCGTACCCGCCCGCCCCGTCCCCGCCCGCCGCGTCCCCGCCCGCGCCGCGCCCCCGCCCGCCGCGTCCCCGCCCGCCGCGTGCGCCCGCAGGCGCAATATTTTCCGCGTACCCGCTCGCGCTGTTGCGCCCGCAGGGCGCAATATTCCCGGCGAATTATTATTTAGAACCCACACACACACACACACATACACAGCCACACACACCCACACACCCACAACACGCACACTCACTTACACATTTGACGTATAATTTATTAAAACATTTATTTTTATTTTATTATTATACTTAAGTGTTATTTACTTCATGCCCTATTGTTTTTATTATTTAGAACACACACACACACACACACACACACAACACAACACACATACACATATAACGTATATTTATTAAAAACATTTTATTTTTATTTTATTATTATACTTAGTGTTATTTTACTTCATACCTATTGTTATTATTTTATTTGCACTTATACACACGCGGTCACACATACACACACACACACATCACACACACACAACCCACCCCTCAACCCTCACTTACACACATAACGTATATTTTATTAAAATATTTTTTATTTTTATTTTTTTTTATACTTAGTGTTATTTACTTCATGCCTATTGTTTATTAGTAATTTAGACACACACACACAACACACAGACACACACACACACAAACACACAACACTTCCATATAACGTATAATTTCTTAAAACATTTTAATTTTTTATTTTATTATTATACTTAGTGGGGAAGCAAATTAAGTTGATCGCTATTGTTATTATTAATTATTTAAGAACACAACATGCACAACACTCACACCACACGCACACACACAACACCACACACATCACACACACACACACAACACTTCACATACGCACGCCACCCACTCGTATTTTGATCCCTCACACTTTGGATTGGCCTCAGCTTTTGATGGCTCAACTTTATGCCTTAGTTTTGATGCCTCAACTTTGATGCCCTAGCTTTTGATGCCTCAGCTTTGATACCTCAGCTTTTTGATGCCTCAGCTTTGAATGCTCAGCTTTAATGGCTCAACTTTGATACTCAGCTTTTTAAGTGTTTCATCTTTGATTGACTCATCTTTGAGGACGTCATCTTTGATACCATCCACACCTATATTGATGATTCAGCTTATAAGCAGTTACACTTAACCATAGAAACACTTACACTTAATACACTTTATACACATATACACTATCTCTCTTTTTCACACATACGCACATACACATGTTATAGACACTTACGTTCACCCATAGAACTTACTAAGACTCACCGCACACGAATATATATATTATTATATATATATATACACGTATATATATATATTTATATATTATATTATTATATATATTAATATACTATATATATTTGTGGCGGTTGTTTTGAAAGTGGTTAAAGTTGTCTATGGGTTGGAACGTAAGTGTCTATGTGTATTGTGCGTATGTGTGAATAAGAGATATAGTGTATGTGTTTTTATAAGTGTAAGTGTAAGTGTCTATGGTAAGTGTAACTGCTTATTAAGCTGAATCATCAATATAGGTGGTATCAAAGATGAACGCATCAAAGATGAGCTCATCAAAGATGAACACTAAAGCTGAGGTATCCAAAGCGCTAGTTATTAAGTTGAGGCATCAAAGCTGAGGATGACAAGAGTAAGGTATCAAAGCTAAGGCATCAAAAGCTGAGGCATCAACGTTGAGGCATCAAAGCTGAGGCAGCAAAGTTGAGGCATCAAAACTGAGGCATCAAAAGTTGAGGGATCAAAATATTGAGTGGGTGGGTGGCTAATGTGTAAGTGTTGTTGTGTGTTGTGTGTGTGTGTGTGTGCGTGTGTGTGTGCAGGTGTGTGCATGTTGTGTTCTAAATAATAATAATAACATAGGCATGAAGTAAATACACTAATATAATATAAAATAAAATAAATTTTTAATAAATTATACGTTTATATGTGTAAGTGTGTGTGTTTGTGTGTGGTGTGTTGTGTGTGTGTGTGTGTGTGTGTGTGTGTAGTGTGTGTGTGTGTGTTTCTATAAATAATAACAATAGGCATGAAGTAAATAACATAAGTATAATAATAATAATAAACATAAAATAATTTTAATAAAATATACGTTATATGTGTAATGAGTGTGGTGTGGTGGGTGTTTGTGTGTGGTATGTGTGTGTGTGTGTGTGTTGCGTGTGTGTATGTGTGCGTGTGTGTGTATGTGTGTTCTAAATAATAATAATAACAATAGGCATGAAGTAATAACACTAAGTTTTAATAATAAAATAAAAATAAAATGTTTCTAATAAGAAATTATATGTTATATGTGTGAGTGTGTGTGTGTGTGTGTGTGTGTGTGGTTTGTGTTCTAAAAAATATTAAAATAGGCATGAAGTAAATAACACTAAGTATAATATAAAATATAAATAAATGTTTTAATAAAATACGTTTTATGTGTAAGTGAGTGTGCGTGTGTGGGTGGTGTGTGTGGGTATGTGTGTGTGTGTGATATAGTGTGCGTGTGTGTGCTATGTGTGTTCTACAATAATAATTCGCGCCGGGAATTATTGCGCCTGCGGGCGCACGCGCGGGCGGGTACGCGGAATATGGCGCCTGCGGGCGCACGCGGCGGGCCGGGAACGCGGAAAATTTGCGCGTGCGGGGTTGGCTGCCTTTGCGGGTGGGACTCATGCTGAGCCCTGGGGGTTAGCTTATGAACTAGTGAAATTAATTTTTATCTATTCTAGTGAAATTAAATAATTATTCTCAACTGAATGGTATTTATTTATAAATATGATATAGCACTTAGTAATATAATAAAACACTTTTATAACATAATCAGCTAAACTTGTGCACCGCTTACAACAGCTAAAATGACTATTGATTTTTTAAAAATTAACTTTGTTCTTTAAACTTGTATTTTGAGCAGGTGTGTGTGTTTTATAATCTTTTAGACCCAAACTCATTTTTAAAATTCATAGTCATTTTAGCTGTTAGGCGGTGCACAAGTTATCTGATTTGGTAATTAAAAAGTGGTTTTATTTTTACTAAGTGTATATCAATATTTTATAAATAATACTTGCATTGAGGAATATTATATTTACTAGAATAGAATAATAATTAAACTTCACTAGTTCATAAGCTAAACCACCAGGGCTCAGCATGAGTCCCACCCGCGCAAAGGCAGCCAACCCCGCAGGCGCATATTTCCGCGTTCCGCCGCCGCGTGCGCCCGGCAGGCGCAATATTTCCGTCGTACCGCCCCCGCGTGCGCCGCAGGCGCATATTCCCGCGCGAATTTTATTTAGCACACACATACACACACAACGCACAATACAACACACAACGCATACACACAACACACCTCACACACGCACACTCACTTAAACATATAACGTTATATTTTATTAAAACATTTTATTTTTTATTTTATTTATTAATACTTAGTGTTATTTACTTCAATGCCTATTGTTTATTATTATTTTAGAACACGACACACACCACACACACAACACACACACACACTTACACATATAACGTATAATTTTTAAAACATTTTAAATTTTTATTTTATTATTAACTTTATTATTAATTTACTTCATCGCCTAATTGTTATTATTATTATTTTAGAACGAAATCGTCACACAACGCACACATACACACAGCTACACACACACACAACACACATACCACACCACACACCCAAACACCACACTCCTTACCATATAACGGTATATTTTATAAAATATTTATTTTTATTTAATTATTATACTTAGTGTTATTTACTTCAATCCTATATTGTTATTATTATTAGAACACACATGCACACGCACACACACCACACACACACACACCCACACACACACACCAAACACACACACTTACACATATATACAACATAATTTATTAAAACATTTTATTTTTATTTTATATTTATACTTAGTGTTATTTACTTCATGCTATTGTTATTCATTATTATTTAGAACACACATGCACACACTCAACACAACACACGCACACACACACACACACACACACACACACTTACACATACGATCCCACCCACTCGATATTTTGATCGCCTCAATTTGATGCCTGCAATTTTGATGCCTCAACTTTGATGGCGTCAGTTTTGAATGCCTCAAATTTGTGCCTCGCTTTTGATGGCCTCAGCTTTGGATACCTCAGCGTTTTGATGCCTCAGCTTTGTGCCTCAACTTTATATAAATTAGCTTTGATAAGCTCAGCTTTCAGTGGTTCATGCTTTGATGACTCATCTTTTGAATGGCGTCATCTTTGATTACCACCGTATAGTTGATGATTCAGCTTATTAAGAGTTTTACACTTACCATATGACACTTACACTTAGCACTATACAACACATACACTATATCTCTTAATTCACACATACGCACATACACATAGACACTAACCCATAGTACACTTACACTCCCCGCTACATCAATATATATATATTATATATTATATATATATATATATATATATAGTATATATATTATATTATATATATATATATATATATTATTGTGCTGCGGGTGACGTGTAAGTGTCTATGGTTGAACGTAAGTGTCTATGTGTACTGTGCGTATGTGTGAATAAGAGATATAGTGTTGTGTGTGTGTATAAGTGTAGGTGTAAGTGTCTATGGTTAAGTGTAACTGCTTATAAGCTGAATCATCAATATAGGTGGATATCAAAGATGACTCCATCAAAGATGAGTCATTTTCAAAGATATGAACCACTAAAGCTGAGGTATCAAAGCTAAGTTATTAAAGTTGAGGGATAAAAGGCCCCCCCCTTGGGGAAAAAAGCAAAATCAAAAAGCTGAGGTAATCAAAGCTGAGGCATCCCCCAAAGCTGGGCATCAAAGTTGACGCATCAAAACTGAGGCATCAAAGTTGAGGCATCAAAAGCTGAAGCATCAAAAGTTGGAGGATCAAAATATCGAGTGGGTGGTGCGTATGTGTAAGTGTGTGTGTGTGTGTGTGGTGTGTGTGTGTGTGTGTGTGTGTGCGTGTGTGTGTGAGGGTGTGTGTAGGTGTGTTCTAAATAATAATAATAACAATCAGATCATGTGAAAATAACACTAGTATAATATAAAATAAAAATAAATGTTTTAATAAATTATACGTTATATGTGTAAGTGTGGTGTGTTTGTGTGTGTGTGTGTGTGTGGTGTGTGTGTGTGTGTTCTAAATAATAAATAACAACATAGGCATGAAGTAAATAACACTAAGTAATAATAATAAAATAAACAATAAAATACTTTTAATAAAATTATACGTTTATATTGTGTAAGTGAGTGTGGGTGTGTGGGTGTGTGGTGTGTATGATGTGTGTGTGTGATGTGTGGGCGTGTGTTGTGTATGTGTGTTCTAATAATAAATATCAATAGGCATGAAGTAAATGAAACTAAGTATAATAATAAAATAAAAATACAAATGTTTTATAAATTATACGTTATATGTGTATGTGTGGTGTGTGTGTGTGTGTGGTGTGTGTGTGTGTGGTTCTAAATAATAATAACAATAGGCCCATGAAGTAAATAACACTAAGTAAAATAATAAAATTACAAATAAAATGTTTTTAATAAAATATACGTTATATGTGTAAGTGAGTGTGGCGTGTGTGGGTGTGCTTGTGTGTGTGTGTGTGTTGTACTGTGTGGGCGTGTGTGTGTATGTGTGTCTTCTAATAATAAATAATTCCCGCGGGAATATTGCGCCTGCGGGCGCACGCGGCGGGCGGGTACGCGGAAATATTGCGCTTTGCGGGCGCACGCGCCGGGGCGGGGGAACGCGGGGAGAAAAAACTCGGCGGGCGGGGACGCGGCGGGCGGGGAACACGGCAGGCGGGGGACGCGGCCGGTGCGGGGTTGGCGCTTTGCGGGGTTGGGCTCATGCTGCGCCTGGTGGTTAGCTTTTATGAACTCGTGAAATTAATTATATCTATTCTAGTGAATTAATAATTATTCCTCAATGTAAGTATTTATTAAAAATATGATATACACTTAGTTAAAACACTTTTAATACAAATCCGATAACTTGTGCACCGCTTAAAAGCTAAAATGGCTATGATTTTAAAATGAGTTTGGGTCTAAAGATAATAAACACACACCTGCTCAAATAAAAGTTTAAAGAACAAAGTTAATTTTAAAAAGACGATAAAATATTCTCGACCAATCTCATACGAGGTCATATAGAGATACGGATTACTCCTACCAATCACAAGTAAGGAAACATTTCCTTTTACCTGCTTAAAGGATTTACCGATGCAGCATGTTTCAGTTTGTAAATATATTTATTAAAATAATAAATACAATGATTCTTGTTTGAAATTTATTTTGACCTGGTATTAGGATTAATTGTTGCAGCGGTCTACAAATGTTGAAATAACTACTTTAGGGCTAAATTTAGGCCTAACGTAGTTAATGCACCACATTTACAGAAAAAGGTCAGTTTGAAATATATTTTGACCTGGAATTGTAGGCTTAAATCGCCCCGGGTTACAAAAAGGATTTATCTTAAATTTAGACCTAAAGTAGTTTATTTCAACACATTTTTACAGAAGAGAGAGGTCATTTTCGTATCTGTAAGGAGTGCGGGTTGTTGTGTTTTCTCGTGATGGATTGTGCAATGTACATACATAATAATAATAATAATTAAAGAAAATCCCGAATTATTTAAGAAACTTTGAAATATTTTAGTTAAACATCGAGTGAATAATATTGTAAGTGATAATTGTTATTTTTAAATAAAAACTTAGAATGAATTTTAATAAAATACATGTTATGTTAGCAGAGAAGAATTATTTTGTTATCTTTATACTTATTACATGGCTAAAGTGATGTTTTAAAGCAGTAAGATCAATAGACAAAAAGTGGCAATAGCTTGATGTGAGGGGTGCTGAGGGGCTGGCCTTCTGATTTACTGATTTATTGTTTAAGGTACGTAAAATATATGTTTTTAATAAAATTTTCATAAAATTTTAGTAAAAGTTATTTTAAAATTTGATAGTTATAAAATTATAAACAAAAGTATTACAGTTAATAATAAATTCTTTGTTCAAAGATAATGATTGATTTATTATAGAAGTATTAAGAAACTTTGAATAATTTTAGTTATTTTTGAATGAGTAATATAAATGTACGTGTTTAATTAAAACATAAAATGTTTTAATAAATTATACGTTTATATGTGTAAGTGAGTGTGCGTGGGGTGTGTGTGTGTGTGTGTGTGTGTGTGTGTGTGTAAATCTGTGTGCGAGTGTAAAGTAAATCTGTGTGTGGTATAGTAAATCTGTGCTGTGAGTGTAAGCTAAATCTTGTGTGAGTGTAAGGTAAATTGTGTGTGAGTGTAAGTGTAAGAGTAAGTGTCTATGGATAAATGTGTCATAGTGAATGTGTGCTCTAAGTGTGTATAAGTGAATGTGTGTATAAGTGTGTGTGTGTGTGTGTGTGTGACCGGGCCGTTTGTGTATAAGTGTAAATGTAAGGTGTCTATGGGTACATGTAAGTGTCAATAGTGAATGTGTGTATAAGTGTCATAGGTGAATGTGTGTATAAGTGGTATAGTGTGTGGTGTGTGTGTGGGTGTGTGTGTGTGTGTGTGTGTGTGCTGTGTGTGTGTGTGTGTATGTGTGTTTTTTAATAATAATAACAATAGGCATGAAGTTAATAAACCAAGCTAATAATAAAAATAATAAAATAAAATTTAATAAAAATAATATAAATAATAAAAATAAATATAAATAATAATAAAAATAAATAAAAAGTATTAAACAAAATAAAAAACAATAATGTTTATAAATAATAACTGAGTTAAAGTAGTAAAACTATGAAGTTACAACAGTAACAGGCAGAAAAGTTACAAGCAGTAAAACATGAGTTAAAGCAGTAAAGGCAGTAAAACAAAGCCATACTAATCCCCTTTTGGGCGGTTTTTGGGGGGGGGGGGTGTAGGTCACACTCTATTGATTTACTGCATTTACTGCCTTAAGGTATGTAATGTTAATAAATATATGCAAGTTAAAGCAGTAAAACATTGAGTTAAAGCAGTAAAGCAGAAAGTTAAGCAGTAAAACATGAGTTAAAGCAGTAAAACATGAAGTTTAAGCAGTAAAACATGAGTTAAAGCAGTAAGCAGTAAAACAAAAGCATACCCCCCCTAGGTGTTAGGTACACCTCTATTGAATTTACTGATTTACTGTTTTTAAGGTATGTAATCGTTAATTAATCTGTGAGTTTAAAACGCAGTAAAACATATAAAGTTAAACCGTAAACATGAGTTATAAGCAGTAAAGCAGTAAAACAAAAGCATACTAATCCCCTTTGGTGTTAGGTTACACCTTTATTGATTTTACTGATTTACTGCTTTAAGGTATGTAACTGTTAATGTTTTTAATAAATTTTTTCCTACAGTTGTAGTAAAATAAAAATGTTTTATATCAGGCACTACTTGGTTTTTTTCTTCTTACCATACAATTTTTTAAAAATTTATAAATTAAAAGTATTAAGTAAAAAGTATTAAGTAAAAAATAATGTTAATAAATATATGTGTTAAATAATAGGTCTGTAATGAGTTACAGTTTAGGTTCGCGAAAATGTTTTTAATAAAAAATGTTTAGTATGAAATAAAAATAAATGACTTATAGTATATATATTTTTCATCCCTCGCGCGGCGGGTCGCACCTGGCCCGGGTGCGGGTTCGTGGGAACTTCACGCGGAGAGGATCATGCTGCGGCCTGAATGGACGCCTTATAACTAGGGGGAAGACATTAATATTAACTCTGTTCTTCTGATGTAGGGAAGAGATGAGGCCCAGCCCCCCGCCCCCATCAAAAAGATGATTCCATCAAAGAATGAATCATGCAATATAAGATGGTAATACAAGATGAGGTCATCAAAAAGATGAGTCATCAAGATGGAACCTTCAAAGTTAAGGCATCAATGCTGAGGCATTAATGCTGAGGAATCAATGCTGAGGCATTAATGCCGAGGCATCAATGCTGAGGCATTAATGTTGAGGCATCATTGCTGAGGCATTAATGCTGGTGGCATCAAAATATCGAGTGTGTGAGTGAAAGTGTAAAGTGTAGCTGTGTGTGGGTGTGAGTGTAAGTGTATACGGTTTAATGTAAGTGTCTATGAGAAGTTAAGTGCTTATAAGTGTTAATAAAAATACTAACTCATAGTAGGAAGCATTCTAGCAGCTTGTAATATACACACCAATCGAGTCCTCATACCTTATTACCTAGGGGAAGACACCCATTATA
Organism: Trachelipus rathkii; assembly: GCA_015478945.1. NCBI lineage: Eukaryota > Metazoa > Arthropoda > Malacostraca > Isopoda > Trachelipodidae > Trachelipus > Trachelipus rathkii. The sequence continues at coordinate 35,206 of JABUQX010001906.1, read as the reverse complement.
AAAAAAAAAAAAAAAAAAAAAAAAAAAAAAAAAAAAAACAAAAAAAAAAAAAAAAAAAAAAAAAAAAAAAAATAGGGCTATTCTAGAGCTCAGGGGAGGCTAGAAAAGGCTTGAAAAAAGTGGCACTCAGTTGGCACTATGTGGCACTCACTTGGCACTATGTGGCACTCACTTGGCACTCATTGGCACTCACCTTTGGCACTCACTTGGCACTCACTGGGCACTCACTGGCACTCATCTAATACTCTTAGAACACTAATAGAACACCTATAGACTTCTTACGGTGATTGGGAACCATCAAAGCCATCAAGTTAGCGTGGGTCAAAATTGACCCATGGTATCTGCCAAGGTCAAGGGCGAAATATCATGGTCAAACAAGGTTAAGACATCAAAAAAGGGCTAAGTCCCTAAAGGAAGGACTAAAAATTACCGTGGGTCAAATTTGACCCATGGAAGACCAAAGGGTTGGTCGAAAATTAGGGTGGGTCAATTGGACCATGGAAGAAAAGGTAGCCAAAATTACCGTGGGCAAAATTGACCCAGGGAGCCAAAAATTACCGTGGGCATAAAAATTACCCATGGAAGATCAAAGGGTCTGGTCGAAAAATTGGGTGGTCAAAATTGACCCATGGAAGACCAAAGGGTACCCAAAAATTACCGTGGGCCAAAATTGACCCATGGAAGACCAAAGGGTAGCCAAAAATTACCGTGGGCAAAAAATGACCCATGGAAGATCAAAGGGTTGGTCAAACAAGGTTAAGACATCAAAAAAGGGCTAAGCCCCTAAAGGAAGGACAAAAAATTACCGTGGGCAAAAAATGACCCATGGTCGAAAAAATTAGGGGGCGTAAAATAGGGGGGTAATACGTACAACGGTTGCTGACGCAACCGTTTGGCGCAACCCTTCTTCGAAGGGTTGCCAAAAATTAGGGTTGCCGAAAAATTAGGGTTGCCAAAAAATTTGGGTTCTCAAAAAATTCGGGTTCTCAAAAAATTCGGGTTCTCAAAAAATTAGGGTTCTCAAAAAATTAGGGTTCTCAAAAAATACCGTGGGCCAAAAATGACCCATGGAAGACCAAAGGGTTGGCCGAAAAAAGGTAAAGGTCAAGGTCAGGTAAAAATTCGAGCTCAAAAAAAGGTCAAGGGCAGGTAAAAAATTCGAGCTCAAAAAAGGTCACGGTCAAAAAAAGGTCAGGTAGGTCGGTCAGGTAGGTGGGTTTTTCTTTTTCCCGCCGTACTATTTTGATTTATAATTCTTTTTACAATTTGTCATCTTATCTACTATCCTTTATCTAAAAACATCAAGTGTACGGTGAATTTGGGAAATAAGAACATACGGTAAGCATGGTTTACTAAACATTCTAAATAAACTTCAAATAGTTTAAATAATGATGGAACATTAGCCATTCCAATGAATTTCAAATTATATAATTGCAACTCCTATTTGAAATTCTACAAACTTTTTCTTTTATAGAATAGAATAGAATAAAATAGAATAAAATAAGGTAAGATAGATAGATAGATAGATAGATAGATAGATAGATAGATAGATAGATAGATAGATAGATAGATAGATAGATAGATAGATAGATAGATAGATAGATAGATAGATAGATAGATAGATATGTTTACTTTTATTAAATCATTCTTTTTATAGTGACAATCGATTGATATATTTGAAACAAATCAGACTTATTAGCATTAATTATTCTCATTATAAATGCTAAGTATAATTAATTATTTAAGGATTAATTTAAATTGCTTGAATTTTGTTAATTAAAAAGTGTAAATTTTATTTTATTAAGCATCCATTCATTTCGGATATTTACTTAGACCTTAATTAATCTAAAAAATTTTGAATAATATAATTTGCATTTACATAATATGTAAATTTTGCATTATTATATATATATATATAGTTATATATATATATAGTATATATATATATATATAGTATTATATAATATATATTATATTATATTATATATATATATAGTACTATATATATATATATTTATAAATATATTTATTATATATATAATATATATAATATATTATATAATATATATATATATATATATATATATATATATATATATATATATATATTATATTATCTTAATATATATATATATATATATAATATATATATATATATATACTTATATAATATATATATATATATTATAATATATAATATATATATATATTATATATATATATATATAATATATATATATTATATAATATATATATAATATTATATTATGCGTGTATGTGTGGAGTTAAACTCCGATTCTCTTTTACACTTTGAGAATGTGTTGAAATATTTCATTTTGCTTGCCGATAGAGTGTGTGTGTGTGTGTGTGTGTGTGTGTGTGTGCTGTGTGTGTGTGTGTGGTGTGTGTGTGTGGTGTTTGTGTGTGGGCATGTATAGTTTATATGTAATGTGTGTTTTGTAGTTTCATTAATAACTTGACTTTTAAAAAATATGTCCTTCTAAAAAGCAATCCATTGAGGATCACAACATAAATTGACCTCACTCACACTTTCTGTAGAACTAAAAACAAAAAGGATTCTTTGAAACTTAATTAAAGCTTAATCTGACAAGGGAATGACTCTCCCTTTTCGGATTTAGCAACCCTCGCATCAAAGCAATGTTATTTTTAGTGGTCTCTAAATTAACTAATATAGTTACCGTTTTGGAAATTCAATAAATAAAAGTTGTTGGTCTTCATAAATTTTATATACAAGTAAAAATTTATTTCCCAAAGCTGTATATAAAGCAATTATGCATTTCGAATTATGAAAATTATAAAATTATATAATTATAAAATATAAATCTATAAAATTACTTTTAATTTTTTTATTATTATTATTATTATTATTATTATCATTATTATTATTATTATTATTATTATTATTATTATTATTATTATTATTATTATTATTATTATTATTATTATTATTATTATTATTATTATTATTATTTTATGAATAAAATCATAAAATCGCTAGTTATAATTATTATTATTATTATTATTATCTATTATTATTATTACTTTACGCTAGAAGTCACTGGATGAAGATATATGTGCGGAAGGTATTACAAGAGAAAATAGTTCACAGTGACTACTGTTTTAAGCGGCACCAATACGTGCTTGGTGCGCTTATTTTGGTGCCGAGCGATGTGGCACACATTTGCTACGTCTCGGTGCGGTGCATTTGGGAAAATTGCAAGTCTCGTGCGATCCTACTGGAAATCTTATAATAGATACAGAAAACTATTTCCAATTATACATGCATTAATTTCAAATGATTAACAAAATGAAATAAATAGGCAAAATAAATAATAAAATAAAAAATAATAAATAATGAAATAAATAATAAATAAATAATAAATACGAATCAAAAAAAGGAAAAAGCTTCTTTTAAAAGTCATATTAATACGTAATTTCGTAATAACACCAAATAAGTTAAAAATGAAAAATATTTTCAGGCTAATAAACCATGCTTTGGTTGGGATAATAATAATAATAATAAATAATAATAATATAATGAATAATAATAAGTAATAATGAATAAATAATAATAATAATCTAATAATAATAGATAATAATATCATAATAATAATATAATATAATAATAAATAATAATAATATTAATTAATATAAAATCCTTTTCTAATAATAATAATAATAATATAATAGATATAATAATAATAAAAATAATAATAATATAATAATAAAATAATAATAATAATAATAATAAATAATAATAAATAAAATAATAATAATATAATAATAATTATTATTATAATAATAAGTATTAATAATATAATAATAATAATAATAATAATAATAATAATAATAATAAATAATAATAATAATAATATAATAATAATAATAATAATAGAATTATATATATATATAGTTTATTATATATATATATATATATAGTATATATATATAGTATATATATATAATATATATATATATATAATATATATTATATATATTATTATATATATATATATATATTATATATATATATATATATATACGTATATATTATATATATATATAATATATATATATATATATCTAGTATATTATATTATATATATATATATATATATATATATAATACTATATATATATTATATATATATATATTTATATATATATATATATTATATTATATATATATATATATATATGATATTAGCAAAGATTTTGTATACATATATTAAACATATTACACACATCTATCTACACATTTAAACATACATCTATCTGCACTCTGGTATTATGATATTATAACATTGTATAGATCTATATATATAGTATATATATATATTGTACTATGAATTTACGTGTTTTGAGTTCTTGTTATGTCTTTGATAGGTTGGACACTTTGTTAATTTAAGCATTTTTAAGACGACTGTTTAACATCTTCTTTCTTTCAAAGACAGAACTAAAAAGATTTTTATTATTTTTTCGTGAAAAAGATTTTATTATTTTCGTTCGACAGTAATCCCCCCAAACAAAAAATAAATGTTTTTCTGAACAGAAAATCTAACACTTACAAAATCCTTAATGTGTATACACACACACAACCACACACGCGCATACACGCAAATACACACACACATACACACACATACACACACACACACACACACACACACAACACACAACACACACACCATCACACACCAACACACACACATCTTTTAAACGTTTCTGCTGCTGTGAACAAAACGTAATTTGATGCTAGTTCGAGGCAACTTTTGCGGCTTTTACATGAATGTGTTTACACAAAACGCGCCAACCTCTAAGAAAGGGTTACAAAAAGGAAAAAGAAGTTTAATTAATTTTAAATCTCTTAAGAGGAAGACTGAGTAATTTCTTCGTGCTTGCATTTTTAAATGCTTTTCGTGAGCTTTAGTTCAAATTCAATACTGCCTAAATATAATGTTGTTAAACAAGAATTGTTTATACACAAAAGAAAGTAGAAAATTAGAAAGAAGTAGAATAGATGGGAGAAAGAAGAGAGAATTATCAAAAGTTAGAGAGAAAAGGAGTAATAAAATACGAGGCGAAAAGGGCTGAGAGAAAGAAGTTGGTAGCAGGTTTGAAGGATATGAGATTTCACAGAGGTGGGGAAGAAGTTTAAAGGACGCATAAGGAGAAAACTCAAGTTGCTTGACTAAGCAATTAAAGAGAGGAAGAAGAAGAAGAAGAAGAAGAAGAAGAAGAAGAAGAAGAAGAAGAAGAAGAAGAAGAAGAAGAAGAAGAAGAAGAAGAAGAAGGTGTTATTAATAAATATCTAACTTTATTTACATTTATATCATATTAATACCCAACATTCATTTACTTACCTTTGTAGAATTAATTTTCAACACTAAAAAAAAAAAAAATGTTTTGTATTCATAAATGGAATATTTAGTTCTCTCCTTTTTGTTTTATCAATACCAACATTCACTTACTTACATTAGTCAAATTTAAATTTTTCAATACTAATATACTCTCTTTTGTGTTACTTAATAATAGACAATATTTATTTACTCTAAATCTATTTAAGTAATAAACGCAACGATTCCAATTTACTTACTTTTATAGTATTATTTTCAATACTAGTTTATTTACTCTTTTGTGTTATTAACTAAATATCCCGGTGTGGTAGATTTACTCGCAGCCTGTCTTTTATATTATTAATAACCAACATTCATTTACAGTACTTTTGTAGTTATTAATTTTTCAACACCAATTTCCTGCTCTTTTCGTAATTAAACAAATACTCCAACATTTATTTTCCTCTCTTTTTATATTATTTAATACGGCAGCTTCAATTAACTTGCCTTGTAGTCATTAATTTAACACTAATTTTCTCTCTTTGTGTGTTTATTTCAAATATCTGACAATTTACTTTATTCTCTACTTTATATTATTAATACCCAACTTTCATTTACTTATCTTTGTATTATTAATTATTAATACTAATTTACTCTCTTTTGTGTTATTAATAAATATCCAACATTTATTCACTCTCATTTTACATTATTAATACCCACCATTCATTTACATACCTTTGTAGCATTAATTTTCAAGACCCATTTCCTCTCTTTTGTGTAATTAATAAATATCCAACATTTATTTATTCTCTTTTTATATTATTAGTACCAAACATTCATTTATTTACCTTTGTAGTGCTAATTTTGAGCACTAATTTCCTCTCTTTGTTATTAATAAATATCCAACATTTATTTACTCTCTTTAATATTAATAATGCCCAACATTCATTTACTTACATTTGTAGTATAAATTTTCAACACTAATTTGCTCTCTTTTGCTTTATTAATAAATATCCAACATTTATTTGCTTTCCATATTTTTCCGAATATTTTCTTACTCTTTTTATATTTTTAATACCTGACATGAATTATCAGTTGTACAACTAGCGGCTAATATTTAGTTGCTCTCTTTTGTAGCTAGTTCAGGAGCAAAATGGAAAAAACGGTTCCTTGTAGCAAAGCTAATCAAAGGAAGGTACCAGTGGTGTCTTTGTATCTAAAGAATTATGTAGTTCAGTAATTTTCATGTTGACACCCTCAAAGGTGTTGCGTATGTCTGTGTTGACGTCATCCATGATAGTCGCCATTGCAATATAAACAAACTACCCTATCTCAGTGGCTATCTAACTGATTTTAATTTTTTTTGGCTAGTTGGAAAGATACTGTTAAGAGCTAAAAATAACGTCCTCAGCAGGTAATGCGAAATGCCAGTATTTTGATTACTACATAGATTTAAGGTAAAAAGGTATATATATATATATATATATATATATATATATATATATAATATAAATATATATATATATATATATATATATATATATATATATATATATATATATATATATATATATATATATATATATATATATATATATATATATATATATATATAAATTATGTCAAAATGGCTAATTACATTATAAAAAAATATGATCCACATTACATTACTTTACATTACTTTAAAAATGGTGTTTAACAAATTCAAGTGTTATATGCCCATTAACATACAATAGGAATATTATAATACGCTTCATCGGCTTCATCACTATCTCCGTCGGTGTAATCAGGTGGATACAAATAATCACAAGTTGAGTTGTCGTCATTACAACTACACATTTCTGTTCAAGGTAGATTCTTAGTTAAACATTTTCAAGGTGGTCGACATCCGTTCTTCACACATGAACATTTAATCAGTTTTAGAAGGGAATCCAGGGCAAATGGTTCTTCACACATAACAGAGGTAAACACTCTCTCTTATACACATCAGCCGTATCCAACTGGATTATGAATAGCCGGATTTGGTTCATCATCTTTTGACTACAAAAGTGCTTGAAAGTTAGCTCTCTTAAGTGCAGGTATAAGGGAGCCCCTAGTGGGAGGTACCTTATCTCCAAAGGCTTGCTTGGCTGTGAACATTGACCACCGTAATTCTGCCAGTGTTGTTGAGGTGTGCCTGATAAAGTCAGCAATTAAATGCTTCCAGCTGATGCACAATATCATCAGGTACTGAGTCACTAGTACCAAGCTTCTGCAAGGCAATACGCTCTTCTTCCCTCGCTAAAATAAATGATTTTCAATATGATAGCTTTCCCTTACTAAACAAATTTCCGGTGGAATCACAACCTGATAATGCGTGAAACCAGTGCAATGATGAAGTTTTTATTGCTCCGAGTGTTACAAATATGTTTTGTACTGATATTGCCTCGCTTGATATTGGCACAAAGAATGTGTGTTTTGGAAGTCTTGGATATCGTCTCACCAGTGGCGTAACTAAGGTCAGTTGCGCCCCCCCGCGACTTATTTTGTGCGCCCCCTTTAGTCATGGACGGGGTGGATAGAGTTTTTGGAACTCGAATGACAAAAAAAGTTTCTTGTTCATATAAAAAAAAAATCACATTAGCATTACAAAAGAACCAGAGTGTATTACAATGAAAAAATGGTTTATATATATATATATATATATATATATATATATATATATATATATATATATATATATATATATATATATATATATATATATATATATAGTATATATATGAAGAGTATATATATATATATATATATATATATATACATATATATAAGAGATGCGTATTTTAAAACACTTTTACATTTCTTTTAACTTTTTTTATAAGCAAAACTTGCTAATAAAACAATACAACATTTGTCATTACTTTTTAATCTTGACATTAATAGTCTTCTAAATGCTCATTAATCCCTTCGTCTGTCTCTTTGCATCACAAATGTTCGCACCAATTTCTCCAAGTCCAGTGCAAGAGAGCCCTATCATACTCTAGGCTAAGTACAGCCAATTCACTTAATCTTACGGTCGTCAGTGGTACTTCTCGAATAACTTTTTATTAGTTTTAATTTTGAAAAGATCTCAGCAGATGATGAAGTTACTGGGAGTGTCAGAACATATAAAAGCTGTACATACGTCTGTAATACTACAAAACAACATATTATTTTCAATCAACAAATATTCTGCCACTTGTATTATTTTTGCCATTTTTCTTTTCTTTATTTCACTTGCAGCTACCTTCCCGAAGCTGCCACTTTCCGTCAGCTAATTGTAATCTACATGCATTTATATTTTTGTAAAGCTCTCATCAATATCCTAATACTTTTTACTTGTCAGCAGACTCCATGAGCTCCTTATCTGTTTGTTCTGTAAGGGCTGTAGGGCTCTAAAAGCAAAACATCTGTTTCTCCTTCCTCATCTGTTACCTCCGATTCACTTGGCCTATTATTATAAGCATATCAATGGCTCTGTAAACCCCACCCTGAAATTGTGCAAACGATCAATGAAGTCAACATCTTTAGAAAACTCATCAAAAGTTGTCACTTTGCTCTTGCGTTTAGTAGGCAATGAAGTCTCACTTGCCAGCTTCTTGCAATTTCCTGGGCCTCTTCCACTCGCTTGTAAACTCTCCCTGCAACTGGTTTAGTTTGGTGACACACCTTCTAAAAGGGTGTCACTTCATCCAGGGGATATGTCTGATTTTTTGTGTTAGAGGTGATGTTAATACTTTCCAAAATTTTGCTTTGAAACACAAGCATTAAAATGAAGTGAAAAGTAGACATTTGTCTTCTTAATGCTGTCGCCTCAACTACTTCAGAGCTCTTTGTTGAAGTTAGGATGATTTTTGATAAACAGTTCAAAATATAAATGAAATTAACTTTAACTGCCAACAAGCAATCGAACCTCGAAGACCATCTAGTTGGGCAAAATCTTTTAACAGTTTTGTTGACCATGCAGGTTTCTGTAGAAATTTCTTTCAGTGATTGCCATCTTGGAAGACTGACTGAAATACCCATATATCTCATTATTCACATCATAAAAAAAAATCATTTCTGTAATCTCCTTTACAGAATCATTCAAGGCTAAGTTAAGGTTGTGATTTGCTCAATGCACATACTCTGCATTAAGCGACTTTTGATTGATTTTGGTCTGCAGTCCAATGAACTTTCCACTCATAACAGCAGCACCATCATAGCCCTGCCCTCTGCACTTTTTAATTGAAATGTTATTGCCTTCCAAAAACTTACACACTTCACTTTCTAAATATCTTCAAGAAAATCAAACATTATAATAAATCTCTTTTCAAAATTATTTATTTAATTGATATATATATATATATATATATATATATATATATATATATATATATATATATATATATATATATATATATATATATATATATATATATATATATATATATATATATATATATATAGAGAGAGAGAGAGAGAGAGAGAGAGAGAGAGAGAGAGAGAGAGAGAGAGAGAGAGAGAGAGAGAGAGAGAGAGAGAGAGAGAGCTTTCATTATGGAGTTTTCATCGAAAAAGTGCTCATCCCTCTTGCAGGTTGTGCGCCCTCTTGGCTCCTGCGCCCCCCCGCACCGCGGGGCTTGCGGGGGCGTTATTTACGCCACTGCGTCTCACTAGCAAAACTAAAATATCCGTGTCTTGTGCAAACACTAGTAGTGTATCTGCACTCATGATTTGGAGTTAAAGGCATGTAATATGATTTTTGCTTCTGCTTCTTCTTGACTACTCTTTAAACAATCCAAAGAGCAATGCGTCGCAGAAACTTCCACACGTCATGAAACAACAAATTTCTTTGCTGTTTCTTGGCATGTCTAAACATTTTGTGTGCAAGGTAGGTCGTTAATTCATCTTTGGTATGAGTGTTTGACAATAGCTTTTCAATATTTATCCTTGAAATGTCAGTGTTGTTTCATATTTTGTACTGTGTTGCCAAACCTTCATGGAGCCTTTTGCATCTAGTAAGATTCTTGATTAATTTCTCTAAGTACGTGTCGGAATCAATATGAAGATCATCATACTGCCAGTGTTTCCTTTAGATCTTTTGAGTTATCACATCAGCAACATCTACACAGGTTTTCACTTTCTCAATTCTCTCATTCCGTCAACGATTGCAACCCAGCTATTTGCTTCGTGGGCCTGAACAGATGGTAAGGAGTTTATTGCAGCGGGTTCCACATCAAACCTCAAGATATGAATTAGTTTACATTTAGCTGGGCATTGATGCGTTGCTCCATTTTGTGCAAGCATTAATCTCGGCACAACTGACATTTCATACTTCCCTAAGATTGTGCGTAAGTCTATTTCTCGTTGAGATCGTGCGATAATCAGAACTTGTGCAAAAAGGGAACGATCTGCATTCAACTCTGTTATGGATCCAACAATCATTACTTTTATTTGTTTGGTGGTGATAGAACATATTTTTAGTTTATTCTTTTATATAGGTGCCCAAAACTGAATCTGTTACAATGTATTTGCATTGTATAGCAAACATTACTGAGCTAATGGCTTGCTATGCGAAACGGTGCTCGTTAAGAGAGTCATTTAAAAAAAAAATTTGGCCTCGTTATGCGAAGTGCTCGTTAAGCGAGGTTCCACTATATATACATAATATATATATATATATATATATATATATATATATATAGTAATATATAATATTATTATATAATATATATATATATATAATATTTATAAAATATAATATATAATATACACTATATATATATATATATATATATATATATATATATATATATATATATATATATATATATATATTTATATTGCATCATATAGTATTAAAATAAAAAAATATTTGAATATTGGATTTTTCATTCTTTGTAAAAGAGTTTAATTAAATATAATGGATGGATTTTCGCTTCCAAACATTTTTTTTGTGCATTTTTAAAAATTATTTTTTATTAATATTACTAAAAATTATTTGTTTTACTTTATTAGTTATGCATTATTACGGGGAAATTCCAACAGTCCTCCACAAATTTTTTATTGTTCTGTTTTATATGTTCTGATGCTTCATTACAAGCTTCAGATCACAAAAGGTATGTTAAGACTATTTACTACCCATTTTCCCTTTTAGAAACTTATGCAAAATATTCTGCAATCTGATTTCTTCAAGACTTCTCAATATCAGCAAGGTACCACGCGGTCCATTCCAGAATTGTTTTGTCAAATATAATGCAAAGAAGTATTTTACAAAATCTTCTGGTGAAGAAAGATGCAGATCCCAATTAGCAGTCCTGATCTCAAGAACAGTAACAAACAATCAACCAGTCTCATGTATTTTCGTAACATTCGGAATGTTGGTTTTAGTGGCTTTCCGTTTGTTCATCAAAATTTTTCAATCTGGTTTTATAGAGATTTACACTTCCTGCATCGCTAAGAAGTAGTTTAAAAGTGAGATATTCCCTATGGAGCCATCTTCATTGAATTGGCTCGGTAGCTCTTCGCACATCATTATAAACACAAATGTTCAACACGTTCATGTTCTTTAAAGAAATGCTGAAAGTAGCAATCTTGCAGAGCGACTAGGGTACGATGTGTGCTTCAACCGCACGTCTGAACTTCTTACCTGAAATGATTTTGATTGATTGTGTTATCTACCATACAGCACTGACTCACAAGTCCATAAATTTCAGTTCCGTCAATAAAAATTCCAATTGCACGTATCATTGCAAAAGCTGTGTGCAACTCGCCTGGTCGCACAATCCAACGGTGATGAAGATCAACTCGTGACATAATTAGTTGCTGGACTGGCTTATAAAGACCCAAGTCTAGAGTCAAGACACATTTGGAATTATTATTGCCACAGATGTGTTTATTAACAAGTTCCAGTTGGGTGATGAAGGTCAACTCCTGGAGTCTCTATGTCATATGTTTCTTGTGATTCACTCTGGAATTTGGAATACGTTGCTTGTTCTGATGATCACTTTACACATTTGCTCAATAGCCACGCCATGTCTAGAGAAACATATTGTGATAGATCTGCTTTGGTCGAACATAGTACTTCTTTCGTAAAAGTTGGGTTTATTGGCTTAATGTTCTTTGGACCTTTGTATTCCATTAAAGTGGTTATACATTGAGGAAGAATTGTTAATTAGCGACTTGTCGCTGGACCTGAAACTACTGTCATTTCAGACTGGCCTTCAGATAAACACTCTTAGTAGCAGACAATGATTGTTTAATGTAGAGTTCCTTTACCATCAGGAGCATCTTCGAAAAAATCTATATTATCTGCTGCACAATATATTAACCTTCCTCTGACAAAGTCGTGTGGAATATACACCCCACTATTTTCATCCATTCGGAGCATGACCTCTTTTGCTACTGATGTCTCTAGGCGCAGAACTCTTCTGCATTCAACTGGGCAAACTATGCTATGCAAAAGCTGGACAATGAATTTGATGCAGGTATTGGAATGAACTTTTAAACCAACACCTACTTGTAGTGGGTAGTCACAAGTATGCTTGGTCATCATCGTAGTTTCATTTTTTGATTGCCGCTCGTTTAGGTGTTCACACATAAGGGTTTGTAAAAATACCAATGCCTTTTGAACTACTTCTTCCGTATCAACTCTGTCATTTTGGAATATATTGCTTCCAGCAATACGCCACTTAAAGAATAATTCAAGTTCCAATGATATTACTTTACTGTGTTTAGTAGTATCGACTGATCCTTGAAAATGCCACAGGTTACTAGACAAAATGCACTTCCTTATAATATGTGCCTATTCAAATAAGGTCTTTTATTTTTCCGGAAAAGCTAGTGGTTTCTTCGGCTGTAGTTAGAACAACATCTGTTGTAGCTTTTAAAGATATTTTATTAAAGGTTGATTCTTGCGGATGGGGTTAATAAATTGTAAGTCCATGTCCCAAAGCTCTCCTTCAATGAATGCTTTAATTCCCTTCCTCTTTAAAACATGTTCATTCTCCATCCTGTTTGCTGCACATATTTCATTGTACAAATCTTCTGTTTTTGCAATGGAAACCATCTTTCCGTCTTTTAAAATCTCTGAAAGAGAATTAATGAAGTCGACTTTGCTGGAATTTGACGTTGGTATTTCTTACTTAAAACATTTACAAAATTTTTTGTATTGCATTCTTTGTGATAGCAAATGTCATACGCATGTGCATCCCTTATATCTATACACGCTGATAATTTGACTTTCCATTTATCAGTATTGCTATAGTTTACAGTCTCGTAATTTTGCGCCAGCGTTACTGGTTGAAACTGTGAACAATTGATATCCTCTGGAGTCTGCTTTGTTACATAAAAAACATGTATTTTTTCTGTTCGTTCACTGCGCGATCTTGTGAATGGTGTTCGTGTGTTAATTGTAGAAAGTTCATTCATGATGTCAATTGCTTCCTGTCTCTTTTCATATTTGTCTTCCAATCTTGCTAGTTTCACCTTGTGTGTGCATCGTTCATAACAAGATAAATGCCAACAACCATTTTTCTCTGTCAATTCGACTATATCAAAAGTACATATGAACATTCAAATTCTTTGCCTCCGAACTTACTTCGTTTGGCAAGGGCTTCTAGAAGTTGTTTTGAGAATTTTGACTCAATGACAAGTGATTCGTTTCCCTTTTTTTGACACAACACACAGATACTGTAGTCAATACTACTTTTCCTATTCCTTTGATGGTGGTTTCTGAACTTGTAGTACCCATTTCATTATTACTGGCTGCTTTATGCGACAAATTTCATCTTGAAAAAAAAAAATTAATAAAACTGTACATACTCAAAAGTATAGTACCAACAGTAATACTAATAGCATTAGTTACGATTTCCAAAAATTACGTACCAAACAACACGACAACGCAGCGTCACACAGTGCAAAAATGTCAAAATCGGGCTAAAGCAATCGCTTTTTAACTTACAATCAGGTATCAGCTAAAATTTTGTTTTTCCGCAATACAGGATAAGAAGATTTTATTTAGATCTTAAAATTACCTTTCCAACAAGGTAAAAAATTAAAAATCGGTTTAGCGACCGAGATAAGGAAGTTTGTTTATGGTGAAATGGCAGCCATCTCGGATGACGTCACCGCAGTCATACGAAACACATGTGAGAGTATCACTATGGAAATTATCAAACTACATATTTTTACCGAATAAACGGTGCCACTGGTTTCTTCACTTCATTAACTATGCAACGTTAAACAATGCTCCCAGACTAATTATTAATATCTTACATTTGTTTACTCTCCTTTATTATAGTAGTAGAAAACGTGTATTTACTCTAGTTTTGAGAATTAACGTCCAAAGTGTATTTATTCTTTTGTATATAATTAGAATCTAACATGTTTTTAAACTCTTTAGTATTATTAATACGCAACATTTATTTACTCTCTTATGTAGTATAATAATTATCCGGCATTTATTTACTTTCCTTTGTATTATGAATTTCCAGCATTAATTTAATCTTATTTCTGGTATTAATATTTTATATTTTTTTAAATCTCCGATTTAGAGTTGAGCTCCTTTTCTTAATTTGCCATATATTATTTTGTCTCCTAGATATATTTTTTTGTCTGTGGTTTCAGTTTTCTGTCATTAGTTTTGATTCCGAAATGTTTCCCTCCCGTGATTTCTTTAAAATAATTTGTTCCTGTTCTAAGTTCACTAATTTTAATTCAATTGTTATTTTTAGTTATTTAAACGATCTTTTTGATATGACAATTTTATAGTTTTTAAAGTTATATATTATATTTATATATTTTCATCATATAACATAGGTAAAATAGTTTATTAGTTTGCTATTTGATTTAATAATATAGATGAGTGAGGTATGTTGCTGAGAGGTAGAGGGAGATTTGTGTTTTAGCAGATTCGATTGGAGAGAGGATAAGAATCAGAGAAAGAGATGAGAGAGAGAGAGAGAGAGAGAGAGAGAGAGAGAGAGAGAGAGTAGTGTCCTATATAAAATAAATAGAGAGAGAGAGAGAATGATTAGTGGCCTATATAATTTTCATGCTTTCTTAACAAGATTTTTATTCTAACCTATTTTCTTTTCAGAATACTTTTAGTTCACTATGTCTAACCAAAGTCCAAGTCCTGGAAATGTAATGTCTCCAATGGTGGTTCAGCAGCAGTCTCCTTCACCAATGCCACCTCCTCAAGCAACATCTCCAGCCATTTGTCCTCCACAAGCTCCCTCTCCTATGGGCCCACCTCAAACACCCTCTCCCATGGGTCCACCGTCTATGTCCCCAGGAATAACAGGAACATCTGGAGCAAATCAGCCAGGAACAATGCCACCCAATATACCTCCAGGTGGTTCAATGCCACCTTCCTTGCCTCATTCTGGTGCAAATATGCATCATACTTACAGTGCACCATCTCAACCCCCCCAAGGATGGCAGCCATCTCCTGGTTCATTTCCTCCAAACACTTATGCACAGCATTCTCACATTCCTAATCAACCAAGCCCAGGAATTAGCCCAGGTCCTCCTGCAGGCCCTCCTCATACACTTGTCAATACGCAAGGAGGAGGAGCTGCAACACATCCAACAACTAGTACTAGTACAAGTATTCCCACTAGCAGTGGAAATCCTCCTCAAAATTCAAGTCAAAATGTTAATGGAGGAAATCAAATACAAGAAAGTTTACAAGAACTGCACAAAGCTATTAGTACAATGGAAGCAAAAGGGATGCAAAATGACCCGAGGTATTCTGAACTAGTGGCAATGAGAGCTAAATATGCTGCAATGAATTGTAACACTAGTACTGCTGGAGCACCTGCCAATGGAATACCAACATCTGCTGCCCCTCCTACAGGGTACACTGGTCCAGATGGCCCAAGACCTCCTCCAGGACCAATATCAGTTCCGCAAATGTATCAACTAAGAGCTCAGATTATGGCCTACAGATTCATAGCTCGTAATCAGCAAATCCCTAGTCACATTTGTATAGTTGCTCAGGGGAGAAGAGCAGACCAAGAGCTCAACAGACCACCAGTTGGACCAGGTGCACCGCCAGCTCCACCACCTTGTTCTCAGCCCTCTGGAGTTCCCAATCCAAATATGCAATATGCTCGTCATCCAGCACCGCAAGGTATATATATATATAAATAATAAACTTATAACAATGCTATACTTTAAATTTAAGGGTGAAAAAGATGTATATATAAATTATAAACTTATAACAATGCTATACTTTAAATTTAAGGGTGAAAAAGAAGTCATGAAAAATACTATATAACCATCCTAATAACAAAATGACAAAATAATAATAATAATAATAATAATAATAATAATAATAATAATAATAATAATAATAATAATAATAATAATAATAATAATAAATAACCCTTAAAATGTTGAATTCCCTACAATATGGTCGGGTTCTACTGCTTGTGAGTTTCTAAATTTTTTAATATGTTGAATACTTATTTTGAGTGAGTGAATGAGGGGGGGGGGGGTGCCTTCTTGGTTGGTTTTCAACCTATTAATTAAGCCCATTTTAATTATTTGTCTGTTTGTGGATTTGTAAGTAAATTCTGAATGCTATGACAAAAGATTACGGAAATGTTTTTTTTGGGCTGGGAATTTTGATGTTTTGTTTAGAGATGGATTAAAGTGTTTTTGGTGTTTGATGTGTGGATTTATTTTATTGTGGAGAATATTTTTTCTTAGTGTAGGTTATCTTGTGGTTTAGTATTTGAGTATGTAATGTTGCCAATTCTTTTTCTGAGTCTTGATTACATTGTTTATTCTATGATTTGGTTTAATTGGTCTTGATTTGGTTGTGTATTTTGTCTATGGGAGTTTTTTTTTTTTTTGGTTAATGAGGGTGTTGATTTCTGGTGAAAAGTTGGGGTTGAATTGTTTTGTGGTGGCCATGTGGGATGAATTTTTTTTAGGTGCTTTTAGAATTATTTTATTGAAGTGTTGTATTGATATTGCTTTGTTGAGAGAGGTAAAATCAGCTATTTGAAAGGGAGTGTAAATCTATTTCTATGAGGTCTGTATAAGCTTGCAAGTTTGCTTTCGTATATAGTTGATATGTGTGTCTATAGGGTGTTTATGTTGAATTGTGATTTGAAGAGAGAGCATAAAAAGATTGTCAGGTTGTGGTGAACTGAATTTGGGGGGAGCAGAAGAAGATGACAGGGGATGTGGAATTCTGGTTATGTTTTAAAGGTCGCAAGTAGGTTGATTTTTGTTGGATACAGAGTGAATGTAAGTTGTCTATTAAGTACATCTCCTCTTGGTGTATGTGTGAGAGTGTTAAGCCATATATATATATTATATATATATATATATTATATATATATATATATCTTTTTTTTTATTTTATATATATTATATATATAATATATACTATATATATATATATATATATATTTATATATATATATATATAATATAATTATATTAAATATAGTGTGTGGTGGAAAAGTGTTGTGGGATGTTACATAACTTGGAATTATGCCTTATCACTAGTATATGCAGTATGAAAGTAATTGTTCTTCTAAATGGAATATTAAATTTATTTGTTTTTATTATGGTACTAAAATTTTTAAGACTATTTAAAATTTTGTATTTATTTATTTTTATTTTTTTGTAAGGTGCTACCACCACCACCACCATAATAATAATAACTGCAAGCTATCCATACTAAATTAATCTTTCAAATAGTGAATAATTGCGAGCTTGTTTCAACAGATTTCTCATACACCTAACTCATTGATCATATCTCAGAAGAACTCTGTAAATAGACATTACTATAATATATACTTTACTATATATGTAATCCATCTAATATAATATTGAATATTTTTTATATTAATATATATTTAAGTTACATATATATATATAAATAAAATGGAGTGTTGAATACATTATATTTATTTAGCGTAAAATATATATAATAATTAGGTAAGGTATATATATAAGAAAAAGTTCAAAAATATATATTAAAACTATAATATAACTAAACTGTGGAGAAGATGCAAAGAAGATATATATATATAATAGCAAGGGGTAGATGAGTGAAAGTATAATAGTTAGAAAATAAGAATAATAAAATAATATAAAGTATATTATAAAAAATAATAATAAAAGTTTTTTATTAAAATATGAGTATAAATAATAGTAAAACGAAAACAGGTATAGAGTATTAATATTTGGTAAGAATATATATAATTATAGTTATTTATATATTAGTTATAAAAATAAAAGAAATAAGCCTGTATATATGTTATTATATATAATGTGACCTTTTTACAATTACATAGAAAATTAATATTATATCGGGAAGTAATCACCTTCCATGCTATTGCTCCTCCTCCAGCAGCTGCTCCTAGGCACTGTTCCACCTCCCCAACCAGGTCAGCTGGACAAACTGTTCCTCTCCTCTTCGAAAAGGCCAAACGCG
The DNA here is from genome assembly GCA_015478945.1 of Trachelipus rathkii. NCBI lineage: Eukaryota > Metazoa > Arthropoda > Malacostraca > Isopoda > Trachelipodidae > Trachelipus > Trachelipus rathkii. The sequence goes on along the minus strand of JABUQX010001906.1, from coordinate 16,387 downwards.
TGCAAACAATAATAAAAATCACTCCAGTATGCCATAGCCTCGTGTCGCCAATTGATGTGGTTCAAGATAATTCTTTCATACTTCACGGAGAACGAGAGCAATTAGGTAAGCAGGCTTTAACATTTGTGTATTTCTCTCTTGTCTAACTTTATTAACCTTATCGCCTAATCACATTTTAAGACATTTGAATCATAATAAAACAGATCAGGAGCAAAATCCACTTATTATATATATAGCTTTTTCATATTAGATTTTACTTTGCTACTATTATCACTATTTTATATCACTTATATATACTTATATATTATATTATACTATACATCGTTATTTTTGATAGATATATATAAATATATATATAGTTTATACAAAACTCGTCTTTATATATTTCTATGATCTAGTACGCATATATTTACATATCCGGTAATATATTATATATATATATATATATATATATATCATTTTAGATTTATTATAATATAGACTTATTTGTTTAATAGTATATTAGGCCTTATCATACTAGTTACTAACATATAGTACTTAATATTATATACTAATCCGTCATTGATTTAACAATTGACGATATAAAACAAATTGTAAATTACAGTATATATATTATAATATATATATATTAACATGTATATATATATATATATATATATTAATAATATATTATATATATAATATCATATCTATATATATTTTCTATTCACACTCAATATATATATATATAATAAAAGTATATATATATAAGATATATAAGCTACCAACGTGAATAACACCCTGAGATCGGGTTCTGGAGCGGATGAACTTCCTTCTTCCAACACTACTCCTGACATACATTGGTCTCCAGAGAACCGTATTCATTAGTCTCACTCTCCGGCCACACTGTTTTTAGTGTAAGTCCCTTAATTACAATAATTACCACACCTCAAAAAGCAACCTTGTACAAAGACTTAATTTCTTTATCTCTCTAATAGGGTTTACATTTATTTTTCTGGGGAAAAATTAAAAAAATGAAATCATAGATTTTAAATATTAATTAACCTTTCACTATACTTCTTCATGGGACTTAGAAGCACTCACATTTGCCACAGATAGCTTCAAGAAAAGTGAAGAAAATAAATTATCATTCTTAAACATTTTTATTTATTGTCTAATTCATAAGATAAAGATTAGAAAACTGTAAAATATAGAAATTTGGCTGTAATTTCCGTATTATGTAACATTTCAAGTATAGAGATTAGTAAAGAAACCACACATGCAGTATAATTTGAGAGGTGATTCCTCAGTCCTAGAAACTAAGAGTAAGACTAGAACCAAATCACCTCGAACATTGCTCATGCAAAATTTTACGTACTGCGCGAAAGAAACTCAATAGATGACACCAGCAATGCCTATCGTAAAGCATTACCAAAAGAAAAACTACTACGCTATTTATTCATATAGTCTAAACCTCAATACACCTGGGCCGATGCAACGGGTGCGGTCATTTTATAAAAGTAGTTTTAATATCTATATTAAAATATACTTTAAATTTAAAAAATATATTGAAAAGTGCAAAAAACCATTGGGTATTTAAATCTTAACTATATTTTGGTAGTTGCCATCTCTAACTACCATGGCCATCTTCACACGCTATCCACATACTTTCATGACATGTTGCCAAAGTCGAGTCTTCGCTCGATAACCTTAACCTGCAGACCATTCCAAAAATCTATTATCTCATTTAGCTGCGAAAATGAAATCATATTTTTTTTTTTCTTATTTTTTATAATTTTACTATGTGCCCTACTATAGGTATGATTTGGGTCTACTTCATAATAAAAATTTATCTGGTCAGTATTATCTTAATTTAAGACTGTATACATAATTTTGTAGACTTGCATCATGTCCCCTCTTAGAAATGACCTTTTAAGATTAAACATTACTTAAACCATCCTTCAGCCTCTCGTCTCATGCTACTACCATCAGAAATCATTACCACTTGTTGCTCACACTGTATACACTATTTCCAGCAATATCAAATGTCTTATTCCTTAATACTAGCCAATTATCTGTCTCTATTACTTTCTGGCCCTAACTATAGCTATTATAAATCTAAAATTATCGAGAACGAGGTGTTTCACATTTTACGCATTTTAATGATCTTGTCAAGCAAGATTTGTCGTAACTCTCTATTAATTATTAACTTTAGTATACAATGTATAATTAGCTTTATTACCTTTGGCTTCCAAAAATTGATTACCACTTTCAGTTAACTTGCCGTATAATACACATCAATGATCCCTCAACATCTATTTTCCTGGTTCAGCATAAGCGCATCCCATTTTTATATTGGACGCGTCTGAAGTTTTTATTGGTTTAGGTGAAGAAGAACATAAACTTTTTGTTTATTTAAAGAGGAATCTACAATATTGGACCCCCATATCTAGCAGGGTTTGCCAAAATGTTTTTTCTTTCGAAAAAAAACCTTCACTACCTTGCACGTGGTCTTTGTACTTCCGAGTTTTTTTTTTTTTTTATACAGAAAAATATAAACAGCAGAAACTATACCCTGGGAATAGCGATCGAGAGCAGTTTTTTTCAGTTTTTTTTCCAGGATTTTTTTTTGGCACAGATGTTGAAAGTGGGGTTAACGTCATTCTACTAGCTTTGTCTATAATAAATTTATCACTATATATTGTATATACGTATAGTAGTATAATACCTAATAAATACATAGGAATCTATATATATGTTATATTTTATATATTATAATCAATATTATTATTATCTATGTATACAATAGATATATATATACTTAATTATGATAATAATTACTATATAAAACCTATAATACTTATCGTCTTGGATTCGTTAGAGACTCTTAATAACCATTTTTTTTCACCTTTCTGAATTCAAGCAAGAATTGAGATCAGATTCCGAGTATACAAGATGCCCTGGATGTGAGGAACATCGAGGTCCATTGATCGTTAAAATAATGAATTCCAAATTGCCTAAATTATTTTTTAAAAAATCTACTTAATTAAACGTGAAGTATTTTGATATTATCGCACTTAACAAGTTATATTTTTTTAATCACAAATTCACTGAGACTAGGATTCAAGAAGTGAAAAGACCAAAAAATAATCTCTCGTCTATTTCGGAATTAAGTATATTATATTCAAAATATTATATTTCAAATATATACTATGTATTTTATATCATTTTTACACTATATATATATCACTATATTATATATATTATGATAGGTATATATATAGATATAATAGTAATAATTAATATAAGTTCTACCATAAAAATATAAGAATAAGTATAAGTAATTAATAAGATATCCAGCGGTTTTTGTAACAAATATCACAAAGTCAACTTTTTTTTTCGAAAAACCCAACTACCCAGGGAAATTACTTATAAATTTAAATATAATGTTACACTTTGTAAAATAAAATTATAGATCTAAAAAATTAAAAAAAAAGAGAGTTTTAAAAAAAATACCCTTCAGGACAATCTGAGGTTGATGGCAGGAAAACGTTTCAGGGGGCTGCAGTCACAATGAATAGTAAAATATATAGTTCAAAGGTTCGATGTAAATATTTTAACACCGAGTTAACATCAGAGTTAACATCCAAAATTGAGAGAATTCGAAATAATTTACAAAAGTGTGCAAAAAGAAATTCAATCGTGCAGCCATCAATTTTTTAGTTTCAAGAAACAGCCAAAGGACCAAAATAATCCATTTTATATCTCATAGCTCCTTATTGAAATAATGATTTACTCTCACTTCCACAGTCAATTCGATAATAAAGATGAGTATTTTTCTTATTATAGTCCAAATTTGAATAAAGTTTCTTGCCAAGCATGGCAATTGGCCGTCTGAGAGTGTTGTGTGTGAGTGTGTATAATATATATATATATATATAGGGTATATGGTACTTATTATACCTAATAATTGTATCATATATAAGCTATAGTATATTGATTATATACTAATTATTTATGATATCAATAATATAATATAATACTAGCAAGTGGATAATCGGATTGTGCAGGTGAGGACAGTCTCTCAGTGTAGAAGTTTATTGTTAGAGGTGATGAGTTCAGCTCGCGATTTGCAACGTGAGTCTGTAGTTTTTATAATATTCTCAGGCGGTATGTGTGTTCTGCGATGAGAAGGAACAGGATGATGCAGAGTGAGTTAGGATAAAAGTTGTAAATGGCAGGAAAGGTTGCTGGTGAATCTACTATATCGTAGGGTGAATGTAAAGAGACTACAGTCTTGAGTACTGCGCTAGAGTCTTACATGAGGGTATGTGTACCTGTGTTATTTGTATGGTAGTGAGACGCTAGGGTCCCTGGAATAAGAAGTATAGATTAAAGTTCAATGTGTTCAGATGGATACAATTTAGGGGCATGCTAGGTGTGAAAAGAATTAATAAAGTGAGGAATGAACGTATAGAGAGTTTTGTGTGGTGTTGAAGAAGGGGTAAATGAGAAAATTAAATGAAAGTATGTTGAGATGGTTTGGTTCATGTGAAAGGATGAAATGATAGCCGTTGGTTAGCGGATGTATAGTGGAGAGTGGTGTTGGGAACCGACCGGCTGGAGACCGATAGAGGAAGTGGATTGAGTCGGTGAACGCATGTGTTTGAAGGAGAGAAAATGTGAGTTTTGGCAGAGGCCAGAATAGGTGCATCGATAGGAGAGAATGGCGGGTGTTTTGTATGGGGGCATGGTTGTGGCCCACCTGGGCCAGGGGATAACCTTACATTGACGATTTACCATAGTGGAGGTCCGTCGCGGTCCCATGAATGAAGCTCTAGTGGATTTTTTGTCTGTGACGAGCTCTCACTATTAATGGTACAGAGGGTGGCGGTAAGGCTGGGCTTTCTTTTCGACGTTTGTCATGTTCTCCTACTGCTTTCTTTTCCCGATGCTTGTACAGCACCTCCCCCAACTTGGGGCAAAGAGGAAGTTGAAGAAAGAAAGAAAGAAAGAAAGAATATATAATATATATATATTATATTATTATATATATATTATATATATATTTATATATATAATATATTATATAATTATATATATATATATAAATATATATACGGTATATATATATATATATATATATATATTATATATATATATATTATCTAATATATATATATATAAATATATAGTATATATATATTTTATATATATATATATATACCGGTATATATATATATATATATATTATATATATATTTATATATATATATATATATATAGTTATATATATATATATATTATATATATTATATATATTATATATTATATATATATACACTAAAAGATCTTCAAATTTAACACTGAAAGATCTCCAAATTCATTCAATTCTCAATGATATAACATCATATTCACTTATAAATAATTATAAGGATAATTAATTTTTAATCCAAAAATAAATATATATATTATTTTATAACATATTGGATATAAGAATAAAAAATTTATATATTTTAATAATTGTTATAGGCAGGTAATGTGATTATATGACATAAAAAAATAATTATTAATCACTAAATCACTCTTTTTAAAACTAGAGCTTCACCTCTTTGCTTCATACGAGAAATTTCCCCGAATTATCCAGCCTTCAGGTGACAAGCAAAACGCAAAATAAAGGCTGCAAATTCCTGGGTTGTATAAAGCTACTACAACTATAGAAATATATTGCGGCCATTTCTTTTCCTTTCCATAGCATTGCTATTGTGAAAGATTTACAATCTTTGTTTCCCCATACACTCACTCATGTTTGCAATGAAAGAAAGCAAACTAACTTTTGAAAGACCAGAAAAAAGGGGGAATAATGGGTTCCAAATAGTATGGGTTGCTTTTTCTTTTTTTTTTGTGTGTTAATATGAATCCATGGAAAAATCGAGAAATTTCAAATTTTACATCCCATTATGATAGAATGGTTTTTTTCCTCCATAATTTAAACACCTTCCCTTAATGTTATAGAGAGCTTTTTGTTACTTCCTGTTACTACCTTATCGCCCATGTACGTAATATATTTTAAAATTTTTCACACTTAAATGTTTTTAGTAAATTTTTTGAAAAATGACATTGCTATGCCCAAAAAATTGAAAAATGGGTGGAAAAGTGAGTCACTATGCTAGGGGATAATAGGTCATTGAAAATTATTTCTTTAATGATTATCATTAGTATTTTATTATATATAAATTTAAACATACACCTTTCGAATTGTTGAGTTATAACGAGAGGTGTTTTGTAAAATTTAATCTTGGGTCAGGAAACAAGTCTAACTTATATTTTTTTATAATTATTTTAAACAGAAGCTATAAAACGATATAATTAGAATATTTTTATTTCGTCATAAATTATTGTTAATATATTGCTTTTAAAACACTTTTGAATATTATTCAAAAAAAAAAGATAGTTCTTTTAATTATCTTTAACTTACTCTATAATTTGAACAATAATTTTTACCCAATAAAATTATTTTTTCATATTTTCCATGCTAACCTGATGTTATGGGGGAAGCATAGTTACAGAGTGAAACTATCCATTAACTCCTAATGATACTTCGGTATAATTGTAACCTAAAACACCACTTCTTCAGGGGTTCTCTGGAGAGAACCTTCAACGCTCTTCACTTCTTGAGAAAAAGGAGTTTTCTATGGAGAATTGTAAATCTTCTTATGGTGATAATCAATTAGCCTTACAGCGCGATAACCTGCACCATCTTCAACATCTAATAAAATAGCCTGATACAAGAGATGTCTTCTTGGGTTGTACAATAAGTCACCTGAAACCTACGCTACCTTTTGGTAACTCTGGTTAACTCTATAGGTTTCTGGAGATTGCATTCTGCATAAGATGAGGAAATAGGCTAATGGTTGGTCAATTAATTATCAAATTTTTTTTTATATGAATATAAATCAAAGACCGATTATAATTAAGAAATACTCCGAATACACTGAACAGGGAAATTATTATTAAAAAATATCGCCATATAAAAGTAACAAAAAGTTATTTATTAGTTTAACACTGATAATAGTGACTCTTATTGTTCCACATCACATGAGGGCAGTAACCATTTTTAACCGGAAGTCTTATAAAGGAAACTGTAAAACTCATATTTAACACTCAAACTAACATATAAACTCGTAAAAATTTTGAATTTTACAGTATGAAACTCTTACCATATAACACTACATTGTTCTTTATTGTGTTAAATGGATTTTTTTGAAAGATTCAGATTATTCAAGATTCTGCAACTAAAACAACTTTACGAATTGATTTTTGGTTGTTAAAATTGTAATTTACAAATACAGGCTGAGGAAAATACTCTAAAATTTTTGTAGTTATTTATTGTCATCTTATTTTAGATTGAAATAAAGGCTTTGGACAATATAAACTTTTTTAATATACTATATTTAAACTAATCTAACTTAAACCATACTCTGGAAAACCTCACTCATGGGTTTTTCCCGTCATTTATTAAAAATATATTAAATATGTGAGCAAAATGAGTCGAGTTTGTACACCGCCTTGAAGCCCATTAATGTCGACCTATTGTGACACCGTTGTTTAAGCTAGGTATAAATCTTGTCCTCTCGCAATAGGCGTAGGAAATATATATGGAAAATCGTACTTATATCAATAAAAATACAATACTTTACTTGTCCCTAAACTTGGATTCCTGCACTTAATCTGAGCTCAGATCTTTTAAGCATGTCAAGCCAAGTTCTTGCCTCTATTGTATGTAGGCGATCTCCTCAAACATTTTGGTATAGGCCATAAATCTGGTCTAAGCTAAGAAAAAGGGCTTGGTGTACAAAAGGCACCAGCAAAGTGCTGGTCAAACACTTTTAAATCATTTACAAAATTTCTTAATAAATGAAGGTGATTCCAAATTGAATAGAACAGCACATAACATAAAATAATTTTTTCAGGGGAATTAAAATTTTTTTTAATGAAGAGTAAAAAAATTATAAAAGTGATAAAACTATGAAGGTATAAAATATTTCCACAAAATAAAAATGTTTCTTTTAAAAAAAACTATTTCTTCCGCTTCTATAGAATATTAATTTTATAGCAAAATATAACTATATAAATGCAGATATTTTTCAGTTATTTTTTTTTCAATGTTGGGTTTTTCTGCACAAAATATACCATATGAGGGAAGAACAATGCCGCGTTGTTTCAGCTCCATATGTCGTTGCCGAACGCATCTGATTATTAGCCACCTATCCGCAATGCTATATTAAGATATTTAACTAAATTATACAGTGTTTGAAGATCTTATAAATAAATCACAATCATTTATATTCCCTCTGGAGGTAGCACACAATGGTAATAATTTTATCACACTATGAAATACTTAGAAATCTTATGCTTTAAATCCTTTTCTATTCTAAATCATTTATATTTATACAAGGTGAACAATATTTAGTGGCCCCAGCACTGAACTTCTGTTGGTACATACCTATATCTTACACCACTATACTCTTTCCATATGATGGGAAAACTGACAGCAGTTACGTGTAATAAATCGACGAGAGTTAATGCTAAATTCACCATCAAACCACTTGGAAATATCTCAATACCATTTACCAACTACTATCGTTATACGCACACTTAGGCGAATACATATTTTTTGAGTAATCAAAATAGATTGTTGGAGGAAACATTATAAAGTTTGCTCTTGAATGTCACAAGTCTTAATATATACAACCTATAAACTGGAATTTATTCCCTGCTGTCAAGTAAGTACAGTTCAGTAACTAGGTAATTTGTCTTTACTAATTCTATAATAGGTTTTAGATCGGATATATAAATAAAATTATATCCCTGTCACTATAAACAAATGCTGGGATTACATTAATCATATCTTATCATCCTAAATATATTCTCTAAAATGTCCTTTATCAATGTCACAATTCTTCCCAAGCTTAATTACTAAATCCAATACCGATAAAGGAGCTAACTGGCCTATAATTTCTCAAAGTCTTCCTTAAGCACTACCAATATTATATATAGCATATTATTAACGTAAGGTAATGCTCTGTTACTCGGCTTACCTCCGACTTTCGAAATTGGTTATTAAAAGATTGTTTAAAAACTCAAACATAGTGCCTTTACAATGCTGATGCTAGCACTTATGATCTCTTTCAAAATTCTGAACTATATATGCATACTAGGGAATATACATTTCTTATATCATTCGGGACATTGAAGTACATATCTAATTTCTTTTTACCTAATTTCAAAATCTGTAAGTTTTATTTATTACAATGCATACCACAAACTATAGTCCCATACTATTTTTCAATCTTTTATCCTCGGTAAAACATTGCGAAAATGATAGCATCTGGAATAAGTGATTAACCAATTCCCAAATCTAAACTTACTTTAAAGATTTTCATATCAATTTATTTTTGAGTGGTACTCAGTTATCATCTACACTATTTTTTTGCTTTTAATATTAATATCACAAAAAAAACTGATAATAATATTGAACAGATATATTCTACTTTATTACTATTATTACATACCTAAATAAAGTATATTTTATCTGCCTTTCTCTTTGATTTTCTCTTATTGATTTTAGTGCTGCAATGTTATTCCATTATTCTAATTTTTTCCCTATTATATACTTTTTCTAAATCTTCTCTCTTGACTCCCTTGAATATATTTAAAAAATAACTATGTATTTTATCATTTTGATTTTAATAATACGCTTATCTATCTAATTCCTATATCCAAATTTAGGTTTTCTTGGCACTACATACTCTTATTACCTAACTGGAATCTAATGCTTTAAAACAGTACTGAGACTTTGAAAATATTACATTTTTACTAAAATTTGCTTTATAAAAATATATACTCATCATACATGATGAAATACAATTATGGGCATTTAACACTTATCCACCAGTACACAAACTCAATAACTAAGGACATAACGCCTCCGAAATATATCTGTGTAAATTAATAGCAATTTTGGAAGCCCTAAGATTTTTTCTCTTATTTTTCGGATTCAAATTCTTAGCCCAGGTTTAAATAAACCTAAAATTTAATATTTACGAAAACTTTATTCAAAATGTGTAATGCCCAACACTATAATCATGCAAAACTATGGGTTCACTTTCATCAATTATTAAATATTAAGTCCTAACAGTGCTGCCTGTTCTTGTAGGTTCATAGTCCTCCTGGCTCAAAAAATTGTCTAGTATGCAAGTTATAAAATTCAATCTTACTGATTTTCACTTACAAGACTCATAGTAGTAGTAGTCAAGGAAATTAAAATCACCACAATTACTCATCTAATTCCTTTTTCTTTAAATATTTGGCATGCTGTATCTCAATTTCTTTTCAGCCATTTCCGTATCTGAATTCTTATTGATTTTGAGGATTCCCAAGAATGTAGGGTCTATATAAAGATGGCCGCCATAGCTTTAATGAAATGATTTTTTATGCTTAAAAGGACATCTACCAACACGAGCGAGATGAGAACATGTGACCAGCTTATTTTGACAGTCATATACCAGAGGTTACAGTGTTGCTTTTATACATAAATCGGTCAATAAGTCACCACCTTATCTTCCCTTTACACTGGTTATAAATAAACATGAAGTCCATCTATTCGATTCCTTCTGAAAGGAGTCTCCCATACAATATATATATTTATATTATATATGATAATATATATATATTATATTTATTAGATAAAATAAAGCTTATTGCTGATAATTATATAGTGATAATAAATAAACAACGTATAATGAGTAAGTTGACTAATTATTGTATTATATAAGTATAATATATAATAGTTATAGTTATTTACAATATAATATATAATAGTATCCTAGTATAATATCTTAAAAGGTTCATCAACTTTCTGGAATAAGTCAGGGAAAAAATTGAGTTCAAAGGCGAAAGATCGAGGTGAAACTGATATTTAATTGATAATGCTAAAAGTCAGGGAAATTCTAAAAAAATTAAAGAAAGGGAAATTATTTATTAATATATTGGAATCTCAAAACATATGAAGAAAGGAATTCAACTTACCTATTGGCTGTGATTTTTGATATATTTAGTTTTTTTATATCCATATAACTGTATAAATTGTGGAATAAGTAAAGAGTGTATGCTTCTGATAAGGTGAATTACTGAAAAGGATGGGGAGGAGAATGAACATTTTATTTAATAAAATCTAACTTCCTTATCCTGTTTCTTTTTTAATTTTTAGTCTCAATATTACAATTCCAGTAACTATTTCCATTTCCTATTACTGTTACTTTCGTTTACATTATGAAGAGGATTGTCCCAAGTTTAATTCCTTAACTCGATTGTAAAGACCGTGTATATTATAGGTAATATGGAATGTGTTTTTAAGACTGTATAGACTGTATGCTTAAATTTGTTTTATATTCGTTTATTTCTTTTTAACGAAAATGTTCTTTTTTAGAAATGTTTTGTAAAGGAAGGTTTTGGATCGAATTTTTTTTTTTATGGTGGATTTTTTTTTGTTTGAGTACTAGTTATATCGATATTTATTTCAAATTTAATGTTTATTAAAGATGACACTGTCAATGATACAAAAAAAAACGTTAACTTTTAATACGATCCATCAGACGGTGACCTTTGTTAGCATACGTCAACTGAACCCACAGTTTATAAGTTTATCAGGTGGTTGGGTAAAGGACCTTATAGTTCCAAGGATAGTTCCAAGGTATACTGTAAAGTATGTAAAAAGAATCATTTGATCTTCTATCTTAACATGGAACGTCCCCAAGACCGAGTTTCCACATTCAAGAGGGGCAGAAACTCATGATCTTGGAATTTAATTCAAAACGTTCAAAGTTTGCCAGGTAGATCAAGCCCATCACATTGAAAAACTTTTTCGTTGTGTGTATTTTCTAATAAATGAACAGAATATTGTGAAAGAAAGAGTAGGAAGTTTAGTAGAAAGATATCCGACTCCGGCTCCAAATCAATACTCACAAACCGCGTAGGTTTGCTTTTAAAAATACCTCTGAGTTGTTTACATATTTAATAAATCTCAACAGGCTTACTCATTTATCAATCAGTTTCTTCTTTTTGCATTAAAGAATGAACAAAAATATTTCCTGAGTGTTAAGCATCTAAAGTTAGGGTGGATGTTAATGGTCTTTAAACTCGTGTGCAGATATAGGGAAACATTAAATTAATGTGGGTGTCCCAGAGTAGGTTACAGTAGCTTGTTTTCGCCCTAATTTGTTAAGCTTCTCATTTTGATTTTTGAACTATTCTTTAATTTTAAAATGGTCCGATGAAACGCTTCTCACTTAAATATTGGTGATTAGAGACGAAGTCCTTTTGTAAACAACGGCACACTCGACTCCCTTAGAAATTATATTCAAAAGAAAACAGACAATAATGCCACAATACACTCTAGGCAAGTAACTATTGAAAACGATTCAATTGAATACAGTCGATAATGTCTTAATCTATTCATAGATGTCAAATTTGTTTGCTTATAAAGTAGAATATTTTAAATAATTTTAACTAGAGTAAAATTTTTGGATTCAAGATATTGATTTTTAAGAGATTGAATTAGTTGTCCATATTATCTTACACTTGGTTATTAGTTACTTAAATATCTCTCCTTACTTCAATCCTGGGATTGATGGTAAATGTCGAATTGTGCGACAAAAAATATTATTTAACACTCATGATGCAACCAAGATCTTTATAAATTAGGACTGATGTTTTCGAATGGAAATGTGACAGTGGAAGGAGGGTTTTTCCTATAAATTAAGCAATTTTAGTGGAGCATCTGAAAGAACTTAATCTGATTTCTTCAAAGAACAGTGCAGCAATGCTATATATTTTCTTTTAAAAAATTACCAACACAACATATGCTGGTTCGAATCCCACTGAAGAGGCTTTTCCTACCGGTCATATCTCCTCTTTCATCCCCCCCATAAAGCCCTAATATTATTTCTGAATCCAATAATATTTTTGAGGCAACTGTTTAAGAGCTGGGAAGCATTATTCTCACCAATTTCCATGTAATCTTCATGAATTACTGCTTCATCATTCTAGTTTATTTACTTCAGGAAAGTATCTTCATTATTAAAATAATTAATATATAAAACATAGAAACAGCTAGACTAAAGCTCTGTTCTCATTAAACTTCTTTACAACTCTCTGACCCCAGAATTAACCGCAATCTCCAATCTCTTTCATGAAGTCACAGGAGATTTTAATCTCCATCAGCGGGATTCGAACATTGGACACCCGCGTCGCAGCGTTAACAATACCCGGATGCTCTAACCACTAGGCCATCCACGTCCCCAAAAAAGAACGCTTCAAGCAAAGTCTGGAACACACTTTCTTCATCTATTTTTCCAACTTCCTTCAACTTGCAACACTTCAACATCTTCCGAAAATTCGACCTTGACTCTGGAACTATTTCAGCTGCAGTGGAATTTGGCAGGCCTATGGCCTTTGTCCACTGGAGAGAAAAAAAATCTACTTAGTAGTAAATTTGCAGAATTAATCTTCCCATAACCCATGTTTAAATTTTAAGTTCATGCATAGTGTATCACTTTCTAACGAATTGAACCGACAATGACATATTTTAATAATGAAGATACTTTCCTGAAGTAAATAAATTAGTTGTTGATGAAGCAGTAATTCATGAAGATTACATGGAAATTTAATGTTTAAAAATTGATCCATTGGGAGAATAAATGAAAAGAATACATACGGTAATACTGGAAATTCCTTACCTGAACAGATGGAGCCCATTTATCAAATTCCAACGACCAATTAGATATTGTTGACAAGGGAACGATAATAAGATAAGGGCCATTATTTCTCTTTGTTTCTATCAGATAACAAATCAAGGCAATGGTCTGAATGGTTTTTCCCAAACCCATTTCATCAGCCAAAATTCCATTCAAATTATTATTGTAAAGTGATACAAGCCACTCCAAGCCCTTAAAGATAAATGAAATAATTATAAAACTATGTAGCAAGTTTAAAATTTCAAATATTTATAAATTTTAAAGACAAGACTCGTACCTTAACTTGGTACTCTTTCAGATTTCCATTCATAAGAATAGCCGGCTGCTCATGAACTTCCTCTTTTATAGTGTGAGCAATCGAGTAGTAATTCTTCTCTCCAGCAATTACTTCTCTGTATTCATCATCTTCTACCTTTGCCTTTTTCAGAACTTCTTTTGGATTAGCAACTTTATCTTTATCTTCTTCCTCTGGTTTTTCTTCTTTTGCCTCTGGAACTTTCTCAATTGATTCTTCCTCCTCCTCCTCTTCGATTTTCTCCTTCAACTATAAAAATTAATATATTAACTTATAACCAGCTCAACTTTTTTTTATACACTTTTTTTGTGTGAGAAAATTATTAAATTATTATTATTATTTATAAAAATGATATGAGATAACGATTTGCTATATTAAAGAATATGAAATTATTATATATATATATATATATATATATATATATATTATATATAGATTATATATATTATATATATATATATAATATATATATATATATAATATATATATATTATATAATATATATATATATATAAAAAGGCAACAATATCAGTATTTTCCAAAGTAAAGAATTAAAATTTTTCTAGCCATCATAGAAAAATACTAAGCGAACAGCTTTCTCATCCTCTGAAGTATCTGTATCTTCTGAAGGAAGAACTTCCCATCCAGGATTACTTGCAAGGAATGTCTCAAGATGAGATCGTGTTGGTGCATCCATACCTTGTAGAATTCGACCTGTAGCTTGCTCCACAACAGGTACATGAGCATTTTCTCCTTCCTCTTTTTCTGCAGCTTCCCTAGCCCGCCTTCTTTCCTCTCGCATTTTGCGGCGAGCTTCTTTATATTTGTTACGTTGTTCTTCTTTATGCTGCTTCACCATTTCCGTCAGATTACTTATGAACTCATCAGTTTGTTGCAGAAGGTATGCTAAACGTCTATCTTTCTTTTCATCAATAAGTTTTCTGTAGCCTTCTTCATCCTCTAACATGAGACGACGCAAACGTTCTTTTTCGATACGCTCTTGCTCCTTTTGCTTCTCTCTCTCGGCATTCATATGATACATAATAACAGCTTTATTGAGTTTAGTAACTTTTTGAGAGTTCTGACGATGGTATTCCCTAAAAGTGAATACAAAATTAGAAACCTTATTTTTAATAGCACAAACTAATAAGCTAACAATGAAATAGCGTACTGATTGTAAGATTTATTTACACAAATTATCAATTGCTATAATGTAATATATATATATATATATATATATATATATATTATTATATATATATATTATATAATATAATATATATATATATATATATATATATATATATATATATATAACTGTAATATATATATATAAGAGCGCTCCGTTACTCAAAGCTAGAGCTCTCGCGTTAGGCAAGCCGAGAGGGCGCCGCGGGTTCGAGACTGGGTCGGAGCGAGAGAATTGAGTTATTCTCTATTAACTCTAGCTTCGTTCCCCACTCAGACGTTAATGATACATTTATGGTGTGCTTTGCTACAAATGGGAATTAATCGCGGCGTCCGCGATAGGCCTGGCCAGCACAGCGGATTTAGCCGTTAGGCCCTTGTTTCCCAAGGACCTTTCTCGAAGGGTCACACTGACAGGACGAAAGTCCTTACTGGGGTAGATGTTTAATTTAATTTATAATAATAATATATATTTATATATATATATATATATATATATATATATATATATATATATATATATATATATATATATATATATATATATATATATATATATATATGATTTTATTTTCAGTTTTGGTTAAAGAATTTTCTACCTCCAATTTGGATGTTTTAGAAGATTACTAGACAAATGACACTGTGTTAAGGAAAAATTTATTCTATTATGTAGATAGTTGTTATTTATTTTTTTTTTATTTTTTCAGTGTTAATTTCAAAAAAGAGATTTATTTTCTGATGTACTTTATCGTAAAGCATAAGAATATGAGATTTTAGCCAAGTTACATTAAAAGGAAAAAGTAACTGTATAAAGTGAAAACGAACAGTGTAAAAAGTAGAATATTGTTCATCAGTGTAAAAACGTTTATTTAAAATCATTGACTTTGATTTTTTATCGATCAGTGCAATAGTAAGGCCATTTAAGTTTATTTAATTATTTTGTATATATTATGGTATTATTCTAATGATCCTGATATATATAAAAATTTGAATTAACTTAAATTGAAGTTTGTAATCATCTTTTTTATAATCTTCGAAGGACTAAAAGGAAGACTATTAACAGTAAGTTTTAATCTCATATATTTATATTTATTGAAGGAATAATCAA
>JABUQX010001905.1:35000-39060 GCA_015478945.1 Trachelipus rathkii | reverse complement strand
GTTCAGTTCCGTGTAAGAAATAAATGGTGTCAATGGTGATTTGGTTTAGGATTAATAGCGGAGTTAAGACAGGGTTGTTTTTATTCTCCTTGGTTATTCAATGTGTATATGGATGGGTTATGAAAAGCAATTCGGAGGGGATGGCAGGGAAATTGGTGTTTAGAATGCGTGCGGGGAGAATGGATATGAGTGGAGGGTGTTGCCCTACCCTATTATATGCGGATGTGATTTCGGTTCTGTGTGGCGAATCATGAAGGACGTTTGAATAGGAAATTGGTTTTAGAGAGAGATGTGGCAGGGTGTGTTAATAGGAGGGGCTTGAAAAGATAATACGCGGAGAAGAGATAAGGTATGGGGTGAAGTGATGGACACTCCTCAGTGTGAAAGTTATGTTAGCTGGTTGAGCAGCTGGAACAGCTGTCTGAGTTTAAATTATTCTAGGTATATGCTGCGATTAGAAGGAAAGGGGAACGGACGAGCAGAGTTTAGTAGGAAATTAGTGAATGGCAGAGTCAAGTGGCTGGTGCAATAAATTCGTTGGTGAGTTTAAAGGGACTAAGTCTTGAGTGTGCTAGGGGTATTTGCATGAGGTGTATGTTGTTACCTGTGAGTGTATATAGTAGTGGGACTATGTCTGGAATAAGAAGTATAGATCTAAAGTTCAATGTGTTCAAGATGGACTCTTAGGGGATGTGCTAGGTGTGGAGGAAAGAATTTGAAAAAAAAAAAAAAAAAAAAAAAATGAGGAATGAACGTTTTAGAGAGTTGGTGTGTATTGTTGAAAGAAACGGGGTTAATTGACGAGAATAAATGAGGAGTATGTTGAAAAGATGGGTTTTTGGTCATATGGAAAGGTAAGGAAAGAATGAAATGATAGTCGGTTGGGGTTTTAAGCGGATATTGTATCTATAGGTGGCGCGGGTTGGACCGACCGGCTGCGGAGACCGAACGAAGGAGGAGGGTAGAAAAAGGTGGATAATTGAGCACCAGTAAACGAATGTATTGGGAAGGAGTAGATCTTGAGTTTGGTTAGAGGCGGAAAGAAGGGGTGTGGTATAACCAGAGGAGGTGAATGGCGGTGGGGGGATTGCGACGGGGTATGGTGTGGCCCACCGGGCCAAGGGGAAAATGAAAAACCCTTACCCTTGGACGAATTCTACCATAGTGAGGGTTCCATCGCGATGTCCCATGAAGCTTTAGGGTGGATTTTCTGATCTGCGATGAGTTCTCACTAATATAATATAGAGGGAGGGGATGGTAGGGGGGGCTTTTCTTTTCACTTTATGTCATATTCTCTACTGCTTTTCTTTTTTCCGATGCTCGTTACGCACCTTTCTCCCATTCTTGGAAAAATAGAAGGCAGAAGCGCGGATAAAGAATATATAATACTATATAATATATTATAATTATATAAACTATCTATTATCTAATTTGTAATATAAATTTTATCTAAATACTAATGTATATAATAACAATCTAGATAATATATTACTATAATATATAATATAGCAAATATACTATTATACTATATAATATATATACTATATATATTACATAGTTAGTTATGATATACTATAAGATATTGCAATATATATATAGTATATATATAATATATAAATATAGGATATACAAGTATATATATATCTTATAATGCTTTAGATATATATATATATATTGGCTATATATATATTATATATAATTATATACTTTATATTAGTATAATATATATATATATATGATATAGATTATCATATATATAATATTTTCTTTAATACGGGTTAAGACCCGTAGTCGGAGCCGGACTTATCGTCAGAGTGGGGAAAAAAAACAATTTAAAAAAAAACCCACCCAATCCCCAGTCTAACGCAAAAGTTCTCAGGTAAGCGCAGACGTGGGCTTTTAAAAGATAGGAAGAAATTAAATAGGTGGAAAAAAAAAAAAACAGAAAGAAAGGGCCAAACGAGTTCCAAGAGCAGTGAAGTCATAGCTGGGAAAGCAAGAAAGACCGGGCACCACAAAACGAACAAGTCTGAGGTTCCTCAATAACTCACGCAGAGATTCGTGCGAGGAGCAAGGAACACCCCTTGTGCAACGGGACGGCCACGCAAGGTGGAAAAAGGAATCTGCAAGAGAAGCGGTGGGATGAGAGGTCAACTTCCCCTGAGCATTCTGCCGGCCGTAGCCGACAGTCCTATAGAGAAAAGGAGATATAGAGCGCCAAGCCGTTGACGTCGCAGAGATAACGAGGGTCAAGAGATTCCGCCGAGTGTTTTGTGAAGTAGGACAGTTTATTGAGTCTCTAAAGTTTTAGTACCTCAAACCCTTAATCCAACTAGAAGGCAGGCTGAGGCCGGAAATAGAAAGAAATCTACAAGAGCCCCCCAAATGTTCCGCATGACACAGTACTCCAGTACAAGGGCGATAAGCCCTTATATTAACTGGGAGTAGCTGTTGCAGAGAGGAAAAAAATCCCGCAACCTGAACAGAAAAACTCCCAGCTTCTTTGAGGCACCTTAGAAACTATTAGAAATATTGAGGTCCAGATTAATTTGCTGTTTTATGTTAAGACCAAGTAATGTTGATGTTATTCAACAGGGAGAGGAGACGTTTAGAGGCCCGTTCGAAGGAAATAGGGAAAGGTCGAGGTGTTTTTCATCGAGGGAGATGCTGGAGAGGAAGTTCGAGGTTTTTTAAAGAGTTGAATTTTTTAAGTTGGCTGCGGTGACCCCACGGGGAAATCCCATCCAAATCGGCAAGAAATAGAATCGGGAAGCTGAAGACGAGAGGCAACTCTTAAAGCAAAAGAGAAAAATGAATTTGAAAATGAGTTGAAGAATGGAGGAGGTGAAGTCATCGGCATAAGATATACATGTGAACAGAGGTTTGGAAAGTACAGCTGAGTGAGATCGTTGGTGAAAACAGTAGAGGAAATTTAAGGTTTGGGAGATAGAAAACGAAAAACCTGCGGACACACCACAGGTGTGTGGTTAACAGAAAGGAGGAAAAGAGGACGCTCCATCAACAAAGAGCTGATCTATGGAGCGATCAGAGAGGGCACGAACTAGACAAGAGTAACAGAAGGAAGGAGGGCAGGAAAAAAACCCAAAAGAAGGGAGCTTAGAGAGCAGTATCGCGTGCTACCCGGGCAAATGCCTTGGATATGTCAAGCGCCACCACGCAAGACCTAATCTGAGGGATAATATCCATGAAAAATAAAAAATACCATAAATCAGTAGAGAATAGGATATCATGTCACCAGTTGACCTCGATCGACGGAAAGCAATTCTGGTCGATCTCGACACCAGAAGGGGAATGAGACTCCAAGATTGAATCCAGGGAAATAGACGCAGGATTGGTTAAGTAAGAGTTTCAAAAGATTTTATCGAGTAGCATATACAGGTGTTCAGGAAGAGGCTCTGATTAGGAAGGCGGATAGTTAGTGTATCAAGACAGGATCCAGAGCGGCTACCTATTTCGGGGATCGGTTTATTGAAACAAATGCCGCGCTTGCCAGCATTGAGGAAAAGTAATTAGTATTAAGAACCATAGGAGAAGTAGAGTTGAACCGAGGACAGGCCGTCAGCTCGGAAAGCCACACTCCCTCAAAACCGGGGAGGAATGCCATCCGCGCCACTAGCCTTCCTGATCCGTTCATAGAGAACCTCAGGATCCATGCACACGATCATGTGTAATATTCAGGGGTAAAGACATGGGAAACCCCTGAGAGGAGAGGAGTAGGAGGGGAGGGATGCCAGAATAAATTGCAAAAGAGCCAGAGTGTATTAGAATGAAAAAAAGGAGGCCGAAAGATTGGCTTTTTCAGAAGGAGAGTTGAGCAACGAGAAACCAATCAGAGCGATGAATGAAGGGGAGGACGGAAAGGCAGATTTTTACAAAAGGTTGTTTAGAGAGTTTTGCAGGGGCCAGAAATTTTATCAGTAGAGGGAGGAAACCAAGCAGGTGATGTCGCTACAACATTTCTTTTAGTTGAAATGCGCTAGCCTGACGAATATATTCCCCTGCAAACGGATTTCCGAAGCAAGAATTGAAAAAATTAGTA
>JABUQX010001905.1:0-30000 GCA_015478945.1 Trachelipus rathkii | reverse complement strand
ACTATGGTCTGGAATAAAGAAGATATATATCTAAAGTTTCAAAAAGTCGAGACTTCACAACATGTTTGTCTGTGAAAATAGAGAAGAAAGAGAAGAATTGATAAAATGAGATATGAACATATATAGAGGAGATGTTGATTGTTGCTGTGGTGAAGAAAGGGGTGGTGCGGGTAGTAAACGAGAGAAATAAATGAAGTTATGTTGAGATGGTTTTAGTCATGTTGGAAAGGATGAATGATAGTCAGTTTTTTAAGCAGATGTGTAGTGTTGAGTGTTCTGTTGAAAACGGACCGGCTGGGAGATCGAAGGAAAAAAGTGGATTGAGTCAAGTAAACGAATGTCTGAAGGACAGAAATGTGAGTTTTTGCAAAGAGACTGGAGGAATAAAGGTTTGCATAGTAACTAATGAGGAGTAATGGCGGGGTTTTGTTGAGGCGCGCTCGTGCGTGACTATTGGAGTCATCGTTTTGTTGTGTTGTCCCAGCCGTGTTTAGTCAATGATGAACCCTTTACACTGGACGATTTTACCATTAGTGAGGGTCCCGTCCGCAGTCCCGGTTGAAAGAGCTATAGGGTGTGGATTTTCTGACTGCGACGAGTCCTTACTAATGTAATAGAACAGAGGGGGGGGGTAAGGCTGGGCTTCTTTTTCGACTTGTGTCATTTGTCATGTTATCCTACTGCTTTTCTTTTTCTGATGTTGATTGTTACGCAACCTTACCACCGTCTTGGGGGATAGAAAAAGCGTAGAAGTAGATGAAATAATATATTAATATAATATACATCTATTATATATAATATATAGTATATTATATAAATATAATTAATAATTTAATAATAAAATAATAATAATCAGATCATGTGAATTGTAATGTAATATATATGCCCTAGAGCACTAATTAAAACTTTATTTAAGTACTAAACTCTACTTTATATATTGGTATACCTCTTTTAACATATTGGATTTACTGTATTTTTAATGCTAAATACCCTAAAAAGGCGACTTGATGATATATATGAAAATAAGTAGTAATTTAAAAAAAAAAACAAATAAAAAAAACTAAAAATTTTGCCTTATTGGTCTTTTTTTTAAAAAAAAACGAACGTTTTTTTTTAATCCCAACCCTATATATATATATATATATATATATATATATATATATATATATATTAATATATATATATATATATATAATAATATTATATATAAAATATATAATAATTATATACTATATATATATATATATAAAAACGCTTGGAGGCTCCAGTAGGTTGAAGGTGGCTGAGTGTTGTAACTGTGGTCTCACAAACTCCGGGGTCATCAAATAAAGGTTTGGGTGGATGTACCAAATCGACTTCAGTAGGAATTGCAGCAAGGATTTACAATAAAACCAGATGATTTCCAGAACCAAATCCAAAAACCCAAGGTGCAAACGAAGTAGATCTAAGTTACAGAATGTAGTTAAACATATATTGTTATGGTCACGAAAACTTGTTTGATCTTTTGATGCAAAACACACAGAACTTTTAAGGTACAATAACAGTGGTGTTGAATCTTCAAACCACAGAGAAAGGCAGTTACATGAATAAAGATGGCGTCTTCAGCGAGAGAATTGAAAATGTTGCGGTCCTGTCACGTGACACAAAAGCGGTAAGTCCAAATAAGGGAAGAGAGAGAGAGAGAGAGAGAGAGAGAGAGAGAGAGAGAGAGAGAGAGAGAGAGAGAGAGAGAGAGAGAGAGAGAGAGAGAGAGAGAGAGAGGAGAAAAAGAGAGAGAGAGAGAGAGAGAGAGAGAGAGAGAGAGAGAGAGAGAGAGAGAGAGAGAGAGAGAGAGAAAGAAAGAGAGAGAGAGAAGAGAGAGAGAGAGAGAGAAGAGAAGAGAGAAGAGAGAGAGAGAGAGGACGAGAGAGAGAGAGAGAGAGATGAGATATGCGATATAGATATGAGAGATGAGAGAGATGAGATGAGATGACATGAGATGAGATGAGAATGAGATATGAGATATGAGATATGAGGAGAGAGAGAAGAGAGAGAGTAGAGAGAGAAGAGAAGAGAGAGAGAGAGGAGAGAGAGAGAAGAGAGAGAGAGAGAGAGAGAGATAAAAGATAGAAATAAGGATAGAAAGAAAGAAAAGAGAAGAAATCGAGATGCTAAATTACCCCCCTCCTGAAGCGGAGGGTCTCGAGGTGTTAAGGTGAGAACCGAACAACCGGACGTAAAGGCCTTCCAAATCGCGAAGTAGGACGGGATTGAGAAGAATCAGGACACAAAGGAGTTGGAGGAACCGAAGGGGCTGGAGGAAGTTGAGAAACCGAAAGGGTCGAATCAGAAACCGTGGGGGAAAGCGGAAGGGGCGGCAGCGCAGGAGCAGATGTCGATGGGGACACACGAGGAACGATGGGTAAGAAGGGGGTAGAGGAACAAGGAACAGAAGTGAAGAACTATGCGGAGGAGGAAGAGTAGGCGGCGGACGAGCAGTAGGAACAACAGGTAACAGAAGAATAAAGCGAGAGGAAACCCGAGGTGCAGGAAATGGAGAAGGAGTGGCCGAAGACACAGGATCGGTGTGAAAGAAGGCAGGCTTGAACCGATCAACCGAAACGTTCTCCACTTTAGTCCCCTTTTGCAGAGAGAAATACTTACGATGGAGCTGTAACACGCAGGAAAAAGCCACTCGTATCGGGCCTGAAGTGGGGACCGGCGAATGCGAAGTCGTGACGGACAAAATATATCTCCACAACGAAGAAGTACTTACTCTGCTCCTGGAGCCATAATTTCGCTCCTTGAATTAATGACAGCTTTGCCATTACCCTACACTAAGTGTGGTACAGGAGTCAAAGGTCAGCCGGGAATTATACGTGGCACGTCGGAGGGACGCGGTAGATACCGATGGGGGACTATGCAGTCTTTCCATAAATTAAGACTCGAATTGGCGGGCCTTGTCTTGAAAAACCGGAAAGCGGAGTCCAAAATCTCGACGATCCAAGTTATATAGAAAAGCCTGCAGCAAATGGTCTTCACTTAAAGTATCTCGAAGGAGGGATGGCCACGACCCACGGGTTGTAGCGGTTCATACAAGTGGAATGTGGGTGAAAACCATTGAGGAAGGCAGAGGTTAAAAATAGGGGAAAAACATTGATAACTTTCAAATTATTTTAAAAAAGATTGGTAATCAAGTCAAAGTAATAAAAAAATAAAATAATATAAAAATAAAAAATACCCTTTACTATTACTTTGAGTAAAAAAAACTGATACTGATCCAGATATTGAAGAAAATAGTAGCTCATAAGTTCTATAAGAGAGGGAGCAATAAGCAAACATTTTATCCTTTCACACAATTTTATGTACATTACAAATTACCAATAACACTAACATTTACATTGGCGAAACAATTTGTTGATTAAGCAAGAATATTCCCTTAAATGTATAAATATTTTTTTTTTTTCATTAAAAATATAAGTTTTTTTTTTTTTTCTGAAAAAAACTCACAGATAAGTTTGTTCAAAATAAGTTACATTTCATGAAGCTTAGAATGAAAATCCAGCCTTTTCTTTCCTACATGAATATAGGTGGGTATGTTACAGTCGTAAAGTAGCAATACTCTAATGCATTCTTCAATGCTGCTTGGGTTATGTTAACCATAATTCTTTGTAGTAAGTAACCGGTATATTGTATTTTGGGCCAAATCTGAAACGTATCAATGGGCATAAGTTGTTGTGTAGTTCGGTATACAAACCCTTTTCCAATAAAACCTCACATCTCTTCAGTACATGGTTTATTGACTGACCATTGATTACACATTATACAATTGTCTGATATGATTTCCCCTTCTATGCTTTTTGAACCAATTGGTTCTTAGCGCTTGGTCTTGGGATGCTAAAATAATTCTTTCGCCATTATCATTCAACCAGCCCTTTATGAAGACTTAATTAGATCTCTAAATATCTATCTGTCTATGGATGCTGAAGGTTTCGTTCTTTCATGATCGTGCACCCATTTCAAAGTACCTGTCCTCCTTCCCCTCTTAAGTATTTTCCAATCCATATTATTTCAATTTTATGAATTGTGTCTATGGTCTATGAGAGGGGTAGTCCATTCCTCTACTCTCTCTTTCTGTGTGAATCCTTGACACGCACCCATTTTTTTGTATATTAATTTATGGGCGTGAAGCATCTTCTAAGTTATAACGTGTAATTTATTCAAGTCCTCTAGCATCCATTCAATAATACCAAAGCTCGATGAAATCACCGGTATAGTCAGGGTCTCAATGACCATTTCATTCTTTGATTTTCTCTCTCGTTTTTAATGTTAGTTTCAATATTTATTTCTTTCTTTCTTATATTATCATGTTTTCTATTTTCTCCAATTACTCAACTCCAGAATACTTATAAATTTGATTTTGTTCTAATTCTTTTTTCTCATCCCATTGACTATTGTATTCTCCGTTTCTGTTCTCCTTTAACACGATGCATACACCTTCAAATCATCCACATAAAACTAATGAAAAATGTTCTTCAGCTTCGAGTTCATTCTATATTCAATTCTTCAGTCAATAATTACGGTACTTAGGGGGTTTATAATTAATAAGTGGGGAGATGGAGTCCCCTTGAAAAATTCCCTTTATTTTGACATTTACTATTGTCCACCCCTTTTCATAATGCAAATTAATATTTACTTTCGAGCTTTTCATTGAATTTTCCAAGAATCTTTGAATTTCTGGAGATAATTTATAAAAATTTTGAGTACGCTAAATCCATCTATGTGGCACACTATCATATGCTTTTCTATAATCAATCCAAGGCATGCTAAGGTTTTTTCTGGCTCTTCTTGTTCTTTTCCATTATCATCTTACACATATGTAGTTGATCTTTTGTCCCAAATCTGCACTCACAACATCTTTTCTCCACTTCACTTATGATATTATATCTATCGATGTGGTATTGGATTCTTTTTTTTAATACAACTGTGGGTATTTTGTACATGGTTGGTAGGCATGTAATTGGTCTGTATTTATCTGGCTTTTCTGTTTTTTCACTCTTTGGAATCAGTACGGTCTCTCATGTTAGCAATGTGGTATCACTTATAACCCACTCATAATCCTGTTGTAACAATCAGAGAGTAGATCCATCAGCACAGTTATCTTTTTTAGTCAAACATTTTGAACTTAATTTTTTTCCATGGTTGGTCATGTGTTTTTTTAGGTCTCTATTCCTATTACACTCGTAAGAGCAGTGAGAACATTTAAATAATTTAACATTTGAATGTTTAAGCATGTGGGTTATTAAGTTTCCTTTTTGATTACATTTGTAGGGGCATTCAGAACATTTAAATAATTTAACATTTGAATGTTTAAGCATGTGGGTTGTTAAGTTTCCTTTCTGATTACATTCATAGGGGCAAACAGAACATTTAAATAATTTAACATTTGAATGTTTAAGCATGTGGGTTATTAAATTTCCTTTCTGATTACATTCATAGGGGCAATCAGAACATTTAAATAATTTAACATTTGAATGTGTAAGCATGTGGGTTAGTAAGTTTCCTTTTTGATTACATTCATAGGGGCAATCAGAACATTTAAATAATTTAACATCTGAATGTTTAAGCATGTGGGTTATTAAGCTTCTTTTCCGATTACATTCATAGGAGCAATCAGAACATTTAAATAATTTAACATTTGGGTGTTCAAGCATGTGCGCTTTTAAACTTCCTTTCAGATTGCATTCATAGCTGCAGAAAGAACATTTAACAACATCTCCGTGCTTAAGTATGTGTCTTTTTAAGTCTCTATTCTGATTACATTCGTAGGAGCAGTCAGAACATTTAAATAATTTTTTATTTGCATGTATACGCATGTGTTTATTTAAGTATCCTTTCTGATTGCATTCATAGGAGCAGAAAGAACATTTAAATAACTTCAAATTGTTGTGAATTAGTTGATGTGCTTCTAAGCTTGATTTCCATTTACATTCATAACTGCAATGAGCGCATTTAAACTTTTTTTTGCTGTGTGTTTGTAAGTGAATCTTCAACTCATCTTTGCTTTCAAAACAACAATTACAATATTCGCAACTGAGATTTTCCTGATGATTTTTTTTAATACTTTGTTGATGCGTTACTGCCCATTGAGATCCGCTTCTTGAAGTCTTTTTCACATCCGAATCTACTTCTTCTACTTCAGCATCACTGCTAATGAGGCTCTGCACAAACAATAATAAAAAAAATATATGATACGAATATAAAAAGAATTTCAAACACCATTATTCATCATCATCTTCCCTTCCTCCTTTCCCTAAATTGGGGCTGAGGTGCGTAACATACACCGAAAACTGAAAAGTAGTAGAAGAACATAACTTAAGTCGTAAGGAAAGGAAAGCCTCCCCTTAACTACCATACTCTTAAGTGAGAGGTCGCTGCAGTGAAAAAAAATCCCACCTAAGGCTTCACAAGACCGAGACGGACCCACACTGCGGTATCTCGTCAATATAGGATTCATCCTTTGGGCTAGGTCCACAAACATACCCCCTAACAAAACCCCGCCATTCACTCCTATTATGCACCTTTCTTCTCGCCTCTGCTAAACTCACATTGCTCTCCTCCAGGCATTCCTTTACTGACTCAATACCCTTTTCCTTCGGTTTCCCAACCCGTCAATCCCCAGCACACTCACCACTATACATCCACTTAACCATCTGACCATCATCCATCCTTTCCATATGACCAAACAATCTTAATACATTCGTTTATTCTCTCATTTACTCCCTTCTTCACACCACACAACTCCCTAACATCTTCAATCCTCATTTTATCAATTCTTCTCACACTCAACACACACTCTCTAAGAATATCCATCTGAACAGATTGTACTTTATATCTATAACTCCTATTCCACACCATAGTTTCCCTATCATACATTAATACCGGTAACAACATGCCCTCATAGAAAAATCTAGGGCACTTAAGACTTAGTTAATTCGTATTCACGAAGGATTTAATCGCACCAGCCACCTTCCTACCATCCACAACCTCACTACTTGTGACTGAGGGATTGAATGGTGAAGAACCAGGAAGCGGTAGAGGACGTGTATATCAAATCTTCACATTGAAACAAATTATTAAAAAAATGAGAAAAATATAAATTGTATTTAGGTTTTATGAACTTTATGACAGGATTAATAGGGAAGCTCTGTGGCAGGTGTTAGTGATATATGGTGTTGGTGACAGGCTTTTGAATGAAATCAAAAGTATGTATGTCGTAGTGAGCGTGTGTAAGAATGTCTTTTTTATATAGTTCCTGTAAAGGGGGAGACACTGCTCGCTATGCAGCGGCTATGCTAGTGAAAGTAACACTGGAGTCTGCACCTAGACATAACGAAATGGAACGTCAATTGAAACTAATTACAACTGATGAAATAAATCCAGTTCTCGTAAGAACGCAAAAAACACGTCTGTGCGAAAGAGCAGAGATTCAGCAAGAATGGAGGTTAAGTCGATTTCTATAGGGAATGGAGGCGATTGCAGGAAAGTACCTACGACCTGGGAATGTAAAATTGGGACAGTCAATGAAGTGATGAAAGAATTAGAGGTCGGGGTGGTAGGGGAAGGTGTTAGGATGATGGAGAATGAAAAAGTTGAGGGTGCTCTACTTATTGTACCCTGATGATTTGGTTTTGTGTGGTGAACCTGAAGAAAGTTTGAGATACTTGGTAGAGGAGTTGTAAAAGGAGGTGTTTGAAAGTAAATGTAGATAAGAGTAAGGTTATGATAGTGAGTGAGAAGAGTCCGTGGTGTGGTCATGTTAGATAGTGACCAATTAAAACCAGTATGGGAGTTTAAATATTTAGGATATATGTTGGATGAAAAGGGAACGGATGATGCAGAGTGTAGTAGGAAATTTGTGAATGGTAGGAAGGTGGCTGATGCCATCAAATCCTTGTTGGATGTATAGGGACTAAGTCTTGAGTGAGCTAGGGTTATGCATGAGGGCATGTTGTTACCGGTGTTAATGTATAGTAGTGTAACTGATATGGAATAAGGGGTATAGATCTAAGGCACAACGTGTTAGGTGTGAGAATTAATAAAATGAGGAATGAAAAGCATTAAGGAGTTGTGTGATGTAAAGAAAGATTTAAATAAGAAAAGAAATGAGAGTACATTGAGATGGTTTGGTCATATGGAAAGGATGAATAATAGTCGGTTGGTTAAGTGGATGTTTATTGGTGAGTGTGATGGGAGTCGACTGGCTGGAAGACCGAAGAAAAGTTGGTTGAATCAGTTAAAGAATGTCTGAAGGAAAGAAATGAGTTTGGCAGAGGCGAAAAGAAAGATGCACAATAGGACTGAGTGGCGGGGTTTTGTGAGGGGTTATGGTTGTGGGCCTGGTCCAGGAGATGAGCTCCACATCATTGAGTGAGGGTTCGTCGCGGTCTCGTGAAGCCCTAGAGTGGATTTTTCTGACTGCGACGAGTTCTGACTTAATTAAGGGTATGGTGGTGACGGTAAGGGTATGGGGACATTCTTTTCGACTTGCAACATGTTTTTCTACTATTTTTCCGTTTCCGGTGTATGCTGAGTACCTCACCCCTTAAGTGGGGAAATGAGGTAGATAATAATAACAATAATAATAACAATAATAATAATAATAATAATAATAATAATAATATTAATAATAATAATAATAATAATAATAATTATAATAATTATAATAATAATTATTATTATTATTATATTATTATTATTATTATTATTATTATTATTTGATAAGTTTTGTGTTTGTTTCTTGTGTTTCTTAGGTATGACGGTTGATGCATGAAGAATGAAGTGTCCTAGTCCTATCCTATTCCCTGTGTGTGCAGATGAGAAGATGAAGATTGAAGATTGAAGAGAGATTAGTTCCTGGGCCGACCAAGTCGGCAGTAAACACTCATTTGGGTTTCTGTTGATCATTATTTATATTATTCAATTATCGTATTTATTTATCTCTTTCAGTCATTGTTATTAAAGTGAACATGTACAATTTGTGGTACATGTACAAGTGACACTAATAAACAATTGGATTAGTGAAGTAAAGTAGTAAAGAGTGCAGAAAGTAAACACATAGTCGTAATTGTAAATAAGGTTGCTGTAGTAGTATTCCTCGTGGTAAATGGTTACGGGTGTACACCTTTGGGCTGTGTTTGTTTAGAGGAATCTGTGAAGGTAATCTAGTTCTGTTTACAATTCATTGTTAATATCCTTTTAATAGATACGGAGTGTGTATCTAATAGAACAAAGTAAATTTAAGTTCTCAAATGTATATAGCAAGATACTGATCAGCAGAAGGCTTTAGGTGAGTTACTTTGTGTGTTCGTAAACGTTTTGTTACCATTCATTTTTATCAGTGGTAGCAGAGCGTAGTTCGCTCGGCTCTGGTAGTGTGTGAAGTAGGTGTGTAGTAAGTATCTTGTTGATCGGGTATCTCAGTGTGTGTAGTGGTGAAAAATGGGAAAGGAAGATGGTGGTAGTAGTAATAGTGGTGATAAGAGTGAAAAGAAGGTAGAAGTGTTGGTTGAAAGGAGGGTGCGTACAGGTTGTCCAGAATTTAAAGGTGATGTAAATGTGGAAGAGTATGAGTTGTGGAAGAATAAAGTAGAATTGTGGTATGACATTTGTGGTCATGAGTTTGAGAAACCTGCTGGTGAGATTCTTTACAGTTTAGGATCACAAGCTTATGAATGTGTGTGGATGGTTAAATGGAAAGAATTAGGCAATAGAGAAGGTGTGGATGAGGTGTTAAGTAAGCTAGATGAGATAAGCGAAAGAAAAACAAAGAGATAGGTATGACAAGCTGTGCGAATATTTCTATATCAAGCGAAAGAATAGTGAGTCAATGAGGGAGTATGTGAATAGATATGAAGTGATTGAGAGAAAGTGTAAGTTTGTTGGTAAAGTGGATTTGGGTGAAGATATGAAGTGTGCGCATTTACTTGAGGGTGCGAATGTGAGTGAGACACAAAGGCAAATGGTGTTAGCATATTGTGGTAAGGATGAGTGGGTGTTTCTTACTTTTAGGGATGCTCTGGTAAATATATGTGAAGGTTTTGGCAAGAAAGCAGAGAACAGAAGTGATGCAGTTGAGAGTGGTGAGAGTAGTTGGTTTACAAGTCAGCGTAAGTCAAATGGGCCCAGAAATGAAGAGTGGTTTAATGGTCAATTGTTGAATGTGAGAGATAAGGATGGTATAGTGAGTGAGTGTAATCTTTGTCGGTCAAAGTTTCACTATGCGTATAAATGTCCAACAAGAGGTAGGGGTAGGTATGGTGAACAGAGGGGAAGAGGTTATGGTAGTGTTGGTGTAGGTAGAGGCCAAAAAGTAAGTAGTGATAAAGTAGAGGATAGTGTAGAAAGTGGTAAACCAAGTAGCAGTAGTGTAGGTGGTGAAGACAGGAGGATTTTCTGTGGTGAAAGAGTGGTGAGAAGTGGTGAGGAGAGAGTATGGAGGGGAAAGAGGTGTGACCTGTGTAGATCCGACAAACATTTGTGGAGAGATTGTAATGTGTATGGTGATTATGGTGAGTTGTGTTTCAAGGAGCAGGGAGTTACACATGGTGTGAACAAAGTAGAAGTAGATAGAAAGATAGGAATTAGTAGGGGAAAACAAGTAGTGGAACAGGCAAAACAAGTGAAAGTGGGTGATGGTTCAAATAATCGTGGAATGGGAAGAGGTATTAGTTATTCTAAAGAAAGTGATCCTGAGAGTGAGAGGATTAGTGAAGAGGAAAAATGGGAGGCGATTCGTGAGATTTGTTATATAGATCCTCAAAAGTATGAAAGTGATGAGGATAATAAGGAAATTAGGTCGTGTTATTCAATGTCAGTAAAAGTGGACAAGAATGTAGAAAGGTTGAATATGAGTATGGAAGAGAGTAGTGGTGAGACAGTGGTGGTTCCTGTACGTGTGATGGTGATGAGTAGTTTGTGAGTAAAAGTAAAGAAGTGAGTGTTGTAGAAGGTAAGAAAGTTAACTTTAGTGCTGTAAGGAAAGAAGATGTGAAAGTAGAAGAAAAAAGGGAATTGAGTGAATTGTGTGTTGTAGGTGAAGTGTAGTGAATCAGAAGTTAAAAAATGTGCAGGTGTAAGTGTGGAAAAGAGGGGAGCTAGAGCAAATACAGTGATAGTGTCAAAGAAAAGTAAGAAGAGTAAGAAAGTGGATCATAGTGCTAAAGTAAAGGAATGGATGAGACGTAGAAAGGGTGAGCGGTATACTGATTGGAAGGAAAGGGGTTTTGAGTCGTTTTTTGATACTGATAGTGATGAGGATGTTTTAGAGAGAGAGAGTGGAAGGGATTTATTGATGAGATATGGATATTACCGTAATTCAGATTTGTCTGATTCAGAGTGAAGTGGTATGCTAATATGTGGGTTTGTTTGTATGTCGAGAGTAGTGGTAGTAGTAGAGTAATGAGTGGTGGTTTGTATGGATGTTTGTTTTTTGTTTTTGTAGATATGGTGATTTTGTGTTAATGTTGCAATGAAGTGGTAAGGTGATAATAAGGAGTGGAGTTGTATATAGCGAAGTCGTTGTGTTGTAGTTGTGATTGTGATGGTGTTTATGGAGTGTGTGTTGTGGTGCTGTGAGTATGTTGTTATATGTTGTAGGTTGGGTAGTGTGTATGGTTTTAACGCAGGAGTGGTTTGTGGGTTTGTGAAATGATTGTGGTTGTGTGCATGTTTGTGTATATATGTAGTAGTGGTGGTAGTATAGTAGTATGTATGTGGTTTGTTGGAGGTGTGTGATGTGGTGGTAGTTGTGTTGTAGGGAGTGTGTTGTAGATAGTTTTGTGAGAGTGAAGGGTGGGGAGAGAAAGGTATAAGATTGATAAGTTTTGTTTGTTTCTTGTGTTTCTTAGGTATGACGGTTGATGCCTGAAGAATGAAGTGTCCTAGTCCTATCCTATTCCCTGTGTGTGCAGATGAGAAGATGACGAAATATTAAAACTATTATAAATCATATAATAATAAAGTAGGTTTAAATCCTAGTGATTTGATCGTTCTTATATATTATTACAATATAATAATAATCAAATAATGAAGGTCTGTACCTAAAAATTGAGTAATAAGATAAAATTACTGTAAATCATAATATTTAGTAATGTGTTATTGAGTGTTCAAATGACAGGAGGTTTTAATTTAGGCAGTTAGTAAAGTTCTTACATAAGTAGTACGATATTTCTTTTTGAACTTAGTCATGTATTAATAATATAATAAATAAGTATATTGCTCACGATAATAAGTTTATAATACTAGTTGTGTAGAATAATAAAATAACTATATAACCTTTATATAATTATTTAGGAGCTTCCTGTCCTTATTTAAATCATATAATAAATATTTTTTGCATTTGTTGTTATTTTGACTTTTGAATGTTTAAATAAAAAAGATAGGGAATGGAGAATAGGGCCAATTATTATGAGAAGTCAAGTTCTTATGATTATCATGATGTTTTTAATTATGATACGAATAATAATCAATAATAATAAAGAATAATAAAATAAAAATAATATTAAAATAATTTAAATAAAAATTATTGATGAAAGTTAATTATTTGGGTTTAAATATTATATTTACATCGGCCATTTCAAAGCTACATGATTGTTTTCTAAAAGCTAATTTTTTTTCTTTTTTAGAGGGGAAAATTTTGCCAAATCTCTTAAGCAAAATTTTAGAAGTGAGATAAGTTTACTATACACTTGAGGTAGATAAAGAACACATATATAATATACGTACTACTCATCATATGTAGTTAAGATCATGTTAAATTATAAATTATTTGGTTTGTTTCATTAAAAAATATTTCTCATTTCAATGCCCCAATCCGAGATTAGTAGATTGGCCAACTATTTCAGAGATTCGTGGGTAGAGCTTTAAAACTTGTTAATGATAAATTAAAACGGCATCATCTACTGCTTCCAGTAGTATTGTTATAGTTCATTGATTCCGTACAGATAAATATTGTTAAGTAGATACATCCATTAGGATCATATACTAAGGACGAAATATAAAATTAACAACTTTGTTTATTTAGTCTTACCCTCAATTTCAATTAGAAATTCTTAGTGATAGATACTTTTTCATATATATTGAGTTCTAATTAAAATATGATCTGTACAAAAAATAATGGGTCTCTATTATAGTTTCTTGTAAATAGGATGTCTTAATTTGACATTGAGTAAAATTTTGTGATATTTCTTGAGAAAAGTATGGTAGTGACTATAATACAACGAAAACTGATATTGCAGACGTCGTAATGAGTACACATAGCTTGCGGTATATACCTCACTGTTGATAAAAACACTGTAAGAAATTACGATAAATGGGAAAAAGATTTTATTTCTGTTAGAAAACTTCATTTCCGTATAGATATAACTCTTGTGTAATTAGTGTTGTTCTAAATGATAGATATGCGCATAGTGTATTAGTAACTTGATTATGTTACTGTATCATTGTGAGTTTAGTCCGTTAAGTTTTATTTTAATAGCATTTTTGGTTGCTTTTCCGAAAGTGACGTCGGAGGCGTGGATTCATAACCTGTTTATTTAAACTTTATTAGACTTATTTATATTAACATCTTAATATTGGCTAATAGATATCTCTCTATATGATTGAAATATATAAAAAGAATATATTATATTTTTACTTAATAAAAGAAGAAAAAAGTCAAGATTCTTGTTATATAATATACAATATATATATATATATATATATATTATATAATATATATAAAATATGTATATTTTACATAAAAACTATGTTATATATATATATATATTATATATACTATTATATAATATCGGTTCGGAATTTTAAAGATGTCAAAGAAAAGTACAAAAATAATAATAATGTCTCGAGTTAAAAAATTTTTAATCTTTTAATATAATATAAGATATTGATAATATGCTATAAATATATAATAGTTGATACATTAACATATATCTACTTTATATATTATATTCGTTAAATAAATTTTTGTTTAATTAATATTGGAGCCATTTACAACATCCGCTCTTTCTCTTTATATGTCCTATAACTTTCCAAACCAATACAATTGTACTTGTATTTTTTGTTAATTTACAGGTCAATGATTGATACATTGAAGTTGTAACTTATCAATAACGAGAAAATATTAAAATAATATTTATCCGTTAATCGCACAAAATTTATTATGATATATATTTTTGAAACAGACTTTTATTTTTAAATATTTAATTATTATAAATATTCATATATATATTAGTATTACTGAGTATAAATTTTACTAAAACTCTACTAAATTTTTCACAATATATATAATAGATATTATATATATGAATATATATATATTCGAAGAATGAAAAAAAAAATAAAATTATTTTCTCTTTTTTAATAGTAAAAAAAAAGGTAGAAAAAAATGGGTTTTAAATACCAGATTAATATTTTATTACCATCAAAACATAATTATAAAATACTATATACATTACAAATTATCATCATAACTAATACAAAGTGTAGAAGAAAAGTTATATACAAGTAAAATTATTTATAATAAAATTTATATTTTATGAATGAGATCAAAAATATGAAAATATTCATAATAAATATATATGGGGTTGATAATCAATATAATTAACTTAACCATTACAGAAAACTACTTAATACATGCATATTATTACTTACATTATTCTAATTTCGTAAATTATCTTTTTCCTTTTAATTCATTTAAAACAAAGAAGTGTCTTCATTTAAAGGGGTTGGGGAAGAAGGGATGGGGAAACCCCTCGAGAAGGGGGGTGTAATTAATGGTCAATCATATGACTTAATACGTTACATCAGTTTTAAGAATATTATTTCAAATATATAAGATATCACCAAAAGTTCATATCAAAGTCTTATACTACAAATATATAATATTTTTGTGTATTATTATTTGAATTTCAGATAATTATATTTTATATATTAATTATTATATTATAAGTAACAAACATTAGAAAATGATAATAATAATAATTAATATTAATATTATAAAATATACTAAGAGATTAAATTATGGGAATGAACTAATGTAAGAAATTATAATTAGTATATATATTTACTATAAATAATTATAATTAATATAATATATAATAATATTTATTAAATATAATAATATAATAATAAATAAATAATTATAATATAAATTAAAATATAATATATAATATAAAATAATAAATATAATTTCATTCTGAATATAATATATTTTAGATAAATTCAATAAAAACTATTACTATCTATTATATATATTAATATATCTCACTGGATAGAGATGTGGATTCGCCCTCGGAGTGGAGGCGTAGGGTTTCCGTGGAGATGACATGTGAATACGCGCCCAAAATAAAGGGTGCGCAGGGGCAATGTTAATCACTATACTATAGTATTAATTATATCTATATATATATATTATAATATATTATATAATTATCTATACTTATATATATATTATATTATATATATATTATAGTATATTATTATAATATCTATTATATATACCTATATATTTATTATATTATATTTATATTAATATTAAGATTATATATAGTTATATATATATAAATATATATCTTATATATATATAAGTCTTAATAATAATATAATATATATTATTAGGGTTGAACAGAGTATTAATCATATACGGTATATATATTTAGGGTCACCTGATATATACGTCATATAGTATAATTATTATGAATATGTAACTCACGAATGAAGCTTAGTAGCAGCAGACCAGTATCGGCAACCTTATGCAAATATATTATATCACATATATATATCATTTTTCGGAGGTTTATAATATGACCAGTCGTGTTGTGCAATCTAGCTCCTCGTTCAAGGTTTCTTACCAACCGTCTTCACCCCTATTCCGTTTCTGTCTCTCCGATCGCCTATTTCGCGTTTGTAAATCTGATGTTCTGAGTAGGGATAGAGGAACGAAGACGCTCTTGCATGTTGGCGAATACGGTCTTAGAGGTCATTGTAGTAAAGTTTTGGAGTGACAGGCATCTTATGGAAGTTCGGGGTAGCATAGTGCTGTGGACTTTTTTAGTCTGGTTTTGCTCGATGGATGAATATTATGGTATGTAAATACGCTTGTTAGGCGCTTATAGAGGCTGTGCTATGCGTTATGTCTCTCGTCTTCAATTAGGTTCGTAAAACTCCGTGAAACTCACACGGTCTTTAGAAGTAGAGATTGAATACATACGTACGTCATAGAGATTTTCGATAAATAGTTGACTGTCGACGTTCGGTGAGATACCAGAATGATATATGCAAGAGCGAATTATAAAAGTTATAATCCGTATATAGTGTTTAGTGGTACTATCTCCACGACTATTATATGGTAATTGACATTTACAAATAAGGTAAACTAAGTTCTTCGATTATAGTATATAAAATAAGTTGGGCTAATTGCGTGGAAACCGGCGTAAGATAATAAAGTAAGAAGGATAATTTACTGGATTATGATGGAGATATGGATGAGTTAGGCTCTATGTTAGTTACTACTCAGTGTTGTTTTCTAGTCGATATATGTATATAGTTGTGGTGTAGGATAGTGATAATATATATGAACGCTTTGTGCTATCTAGTTGCGTCGGTTCAGATCTGACTATTTTATAATGCTTCTACGTGGATTCTAGAGACGGTGCAGTTGGATCTTGCTCTATCATCGAATGATTGTATGTTAAGTTATTATTGTTATGGTTTTATGCGTTGGATTAAGTATGGTAAGGACTGAGAATTTCTCTCACTCATATTTAATTAATTTATGAGCCAAAGCGTATTGTTTTTTTTATGTAACATCCTTTCATTATAATATATAAATCTAATTCTTTACTCTATTGTATAATTCATTATTTCTATGTTGCTCTCTTTACTAGTTTGTTTAGGTAGTATTAGTATTATAATAACCAGTCTGTTCTATCACTTATAAAATTTATTAATTATATGAATATAATCTACTTCATCACTCTCATTGTACCGATTTGTGAAACTATTGAAAAATTTATATCTCGGCAATATAGCGTAATTACGCAAATTACTCAAATTATATATATATGATATATATTCATATATATAGTATATAGTATATATTATATATATTATATATAAATATATATATATACTTATATTATATATACGGAGTAATTCGCAACATTTCACTATAAGCAATTATAATTTTTGTTCACATCGTTCATACAAGGTACGACTTATAGTAATTTTAGAATTGCTACATCCTCAGTGAACAATTATTTATATAGCCGCATCCATACTAATAACTAGCATACTAGCTAATATAGCTACTATCTAAACTACTACTAACTAATATACAACTCTTAGTGTCGATATGTAATAATTTATTATTTACTTTTTTAAGCTCTCTTACTAAGAGATGAGATCATTTCAAGCGCTGTACTATCTATTATTATATTAAAAGAAATATTTTATTAGATACCGGCATGCATATTTAGTAATTTATGTAGGACCCATTGGTACCTACAGAAATTTTATTTTACTCTCTTCAGTTCCTACCTTTTTAACTATACAAGAGAGAGAGAGAGAATCTTCGTGAATACCTCTATTTGTCTTTAAAATTATTTGGTTATTTTATTTTCTGTGATATCTTTTGTTGTTAAGAGCGTCTAGTAATACGTATCTGTCTTCAATTTATGCTAGTTCAAGAAGACGCTAGTACTCTCTTAAGATTTTTTCTAATGTTTTAGTACTTATTTATGTCACATTTTGTGCTAGACAATTTTTTCGAATATCAACGGTCTCTCTCTTGATTTGCGCTGTCTGTGTGAGTTCGCCCGCTTTTGGAGTGTGATGTCATTTCATTTTCAACCGGCATTTGCTGGATACCTTTTTGTAAGAGGAAGAGACTAGGTTAGGCTAACTAACTTGGAGGGACTGGAGTTTTATTTCAGAGAAACATAGGTGTAATTCATTCTGCTGTGCAAAGAAGGAGTTTGTGTAGATCCTCACTATTCTCTGCTCCGAATTACCCTCAATTGTTCTTATACGATTTTCTTTTTCGTTTCTTCGATAATACTTCTTGTAGAAGTCTCGAGTTCAATTGTTTAAGCAGATCTGAATAGTACACATGATGATTCACTTTGCAGTCCACTATTGCTAGATTTGTAAGTAACCCAATTGTCAAACATTGACATATCTTCACGCAGAAGTGTTCTAAACATATTGAATATCATGGCTCAAAGTTTCGAAGAAAATGGTCTTAGATCGCTTTCGTAGTTTATTTGGTGTTCTACAGTAACGTCGGTTCCGGGAATTTTCTATTTTCCTTTAAAAAAGTTTCTATACCCTTAATAATCGAGAATTAGAAAAATATGTTTTTTTCTTAAATTTGGGTCAAGTATGTGAATATTAACGATAATTGGGGTTCTTGAATCGTAGGGGTATTAAGTCTTTCTTGATACTTCTTCATCAGATACTTCAGAGTCGTTCATCGTAAGTTTTTTCAGCTTCTTCTTCTATTTTATCTTCTTTCTTGACTGCTGAGTCATCTGAACCTTACTTCTCACTACCAAATCACTTCATGGAAAAAAGCGCATCGAGCAGTATGTTTCTCGGATAATTTTCTACTTGGCTCCTTGAAGCTCGAAGCTTCTCTACTGCAGATAGACGTTCTCTTCCTTCAGCAGAGCTCATACTTTTTTCTAAAATCATTTTTTTAAATGGTTTTATCAACCAAAGTTTTTGCTTCAAAACTCTATTATTCTAACTGTCTCTGCCTTCGCTCCTTCGCATTTAGTGCTCTATCATTCTCTGATCTCATTTCGCTCCATCTCTTGTTCTCTTACAATCATTCTCGCTATATCTTTTTTGCTCTCTTGACATATCTTTGTCGTAAGATTTTTTTTCTGATTTACCTTGCTTTGCTAGTCTTCAAATTTCTTTGAATCTTTTTGATAACGTGGCAATATTCTTTTTCGAACTTTATCGCAATCTCAATTCTTTCTTTTATGTCAATGCTCTTTGAATTCTTGTGGCTCTTTATTCGAGGAATAAAACACGTGATGCTAATGGTAACAACGTAGTGTTTATGGGAGCATCACTCGCATGCACATTTCGCTTTAGAGAGGTAATCTTTTAGTTCATAGTTCTTTATTTTCTCGCACAATCATAACAGGTACTTATTCTTTGTATCATTGCTAGAGTAATCTTTATCCGCCAAGAAAACGTGGCATAATTATAATTTATTAGATTTTTGAATAAACATCTCTTTGTATCTATTGCAGTCTTGGGATGTATTATACTATTTGTATGTGAAGAATCATTACACTGGAATGCGCAACTACCGATAAAAAAATTGTTCTATATTTTTCTAAGTTTTCATTTCAATTGCAGTAGATGAAGTGGGCTAAAAACTTTTGATCTTTGATCTCTATCTTTCGGTGCAGTGTCACTTAATAGAATGATTAACACTTTACAAGTGATTATATAACATATACCCATCTTCGAGGCTAGGTATGATTATTCAATTTGTTATATTATTTTATTGTCCTATTGTTTCCCCCTATTTATATCATAAATACTATTTTTTATATATTTGAACTGTTATATAGCATTTTAGCTCTTTTTTATTCTGATTTAGATCTGGAGGTGCTTGATATATTAAGGTTGAGAATATTTATAGAGGTATTTTCTAATAAATTTATATATTTATTATATCTATTATATTTTATTTATATTTTATTATATTTCTTTATAGTAATATTTATTATAATAGAAGAAATTTTCAATTTAAATGTTTAATACATTCCAATAATTATATTTATTATTTTTTCATTATTGGGCCGAGGATATATTGTAAATATATATAATAATAATATTATATAAATAATGATTCCCTGACTATTATTGCGGACACGATTTATAAGTCAAGTCGGAGCGAGGAGGAAACTCGGAACGTTCATTGGAAGTCGATGGCGATTCAAAAAATGTTTCTTCTAAAGTGATCTGACTCTAATAGATAATAAAAAGAATGTTCTAGGGAGAATGGAATTTTTTAATTTTTTTTCTGGTTTTTTTTTTATATCTCAGGTTAGGAACGTTTTAAAAAAACTTCACAGGAAGACGTAACCTACCTAACCTAACACCATATATATATATATAATGGATTTATATTTCTTTCTATATATTTCGAAAGAATTATTTCGGATAAAAATGATTAATATTTAATGTTGCATATAGCTTTTAGCATTCTAATCATCGTCAGTAGATACGCTAATAATTGTGTTTTTAAAATAAGAGATATATACAGTGTCAGTTCGTTACTTCCGAATAAGTTTATTGTTCATATATAATATATATAGTAAATTATCTATTTTGAAGTCACTACTAACTTAATCTTACTCACTAATATGTTGGATATATAACATATTTTTATAAATACATAATATATTAATAAATAAATAGCGTATTATTAGTACGTATATATATATATAGTATTATAAATTTCTTCATCTGATTATAAAATATAAACCGGTTTATACTTGATATAAATTATTAAATGTTCTTTATATCAAACTAAACCTTGTATACAAAAGGAAGAAAAAGGGTGGGAGGGAACTGCAATTTTTGGTAAAGTAATTTATAATATTTTATTATTTATGCGGCAACTGCTAAATCTTAAACGCTATTTTTATAATTATTAAGTAAGGTTTAAAACCACAGAAATCTGAACCGAAAAAGAGGGAAACTAGAGAATGTGTTCTGTTTTCAAGATTAAATATTTAAAAGATTTTAAGGTAATTAATTTTAAAATATAAATATATAAAAAACACATTTTCGTTTAAAAATGAAATGTGACTCAAGTTACTAACCTAACCAAATCTAACCTAGACTAATTTATTCTAACCTAAACGCTAATACTAATATTATAATATTACTAAGATTATATTAGGGTGGACGGAAGAGTGTGAATTATCAGATTTTCCTGCCGAACCGGAATTTTAGCCGATCAAAATTTCGTGGCGGAACCAAAATTTCTAGATAAAACTGTCCTTTAACTATAAGAAAGTTAAAAAAAAATTCTAACTTAAAAATAAAAAATTCCATTTCTATCATGACTGCTAAGAAAATATCTATTTCACGTTTCATCGAGCTCATTACCTGTGATTACATTTTTTGAATCTGACGTCCACGCATAAGTCTACTGAGTTTTTCATAATATATATATATATATAATATATATATATATATATTATAGTTATACATAAAATACATACACACACTACACACATTAAATGTATATATTATATTATTATAATTAGTATAATATATATTAATAATATTATTATATATATTATATATATCATATATATAATATAATATAATTAATTAATTATATATAATATATAGTATAATATATTAATTATATATATATATATATATATTATATATTATCATATATATTAAATATATCATATATAATCTTTATATATATATGTGATATTAATATATTATATATTATAATATTAATACATTAATATTATATATATATATAATATTATATACTATATAATTATATATTATATAATATATATTATAATATATATATTAATTATTTACTATTAATTACTTTTATATTAATATTAATAAATATATATATTATATACAATATATATATATAGGAATATTATATTATTCCTAAAAGGTGGAGAATATTTATTGAGCTTTTATATAGCATATATTATACTACATACAGACAGTAGAATCACTTATCTAACTACTAAGGTTATATATTATTACTAATAAGACTATAATAAATAGTAAAATAATACTAAAATTAATATAATCTTAATTAAATTAGTTTATATAGAGTAGTAGCTATATAGAGTGTATCCTAACCCTATCCTCCTTTATGATTAACTATATACTAATTTATATAGTATATAATGGGTAGGGTATTATTAAAAGTAACTTAAAGTTTTAGAAGAACTAGATATAATATATTTACTCAAGAATATTTCAATTATTTTTCAAGTAACTAAATACTGTCGAAAAGCAGGAGATTGCTAAAGTCCCGATAACGAAGAATTTTAATCAGATAGGAGTGCCATTTATTGATACCAATATATAGCTTTTTGATTGATATTTGCTTCTTGGTTATTCATCTGCACTGGTTTTCGTTTACTTTAATTGAATAGAATATGTGTTTAATATTTAATCCCCATCACTCGAACGTTATCATGTTATTCATTTTCTAATTTTCACCTTTCTTTATTCGGTTGTAAAAGGTGGTATATACTTAAAGTCATTTGATTTCGTCTTAAGTGAGTTCATAATTAGTAAAGGCTTTTGATTGACTTTTGAAAAACTCTTTCAACGGGGGCAGTGTTCTACTTTTTATCTGATTTTCCATTTTTTCTTAGGGGATCGGGGAGTTATTCCCATTAATGCGTCAATGTTTGTTTCTTGAGACTGTCGTTCCACTCATGATTTGGTTCTGAGGAATGAAGGTACTATCAGTTAGTTGTGATCGGGTACTTGATCGCACAACTCTGAGGCCTTGAAGACGGTCGTTTTTATTTCTTACCTTTACGTTTCATTATTTTTGATAGGCTTTATTTTTTTAATCATGTAGCATTTATTTCTTATTTAAAATTATAGTGTATAATAAATATAGTATGATATTTTACTTTTTTGATAAAGAAGAGGGACTGGAATTAACAAATATAATACAAACGCACATAAATATTTTCTAGTGCTAAGACATGACATGCGTTGAATCATTTTCACACTAAGGCCGTATTGCGATAATACTCCTGATACGAGACTGACGCGTTATTGTATATTAAAATATCTAAAGTTTTCCGGAGTATTGAAACATTATTTACAGATCATAGCATCTCTAGAAGAACTCTCTGATTTGAGTTTATGTTGAAACTGACGATTCTTTCAGCGAGTCTTTTTGTATGTAAGATATATATGAGACACTAAAGAAGTATATATTTGGAAATAAAATATATATAGGGGATATATATATATAATTCTATATATATTGCAATATTAATATATATATACTTCATATGTTTAATTAAATATATAGTCGTATATAATATATATATATAAATAATTTTATATATATACTAAGAAAAATTAATTAATACAAGGAAAATATAATAGGAAATATAATAGGATATGAATTATTATTCATATAAAAGTATATTTACATAAATTAAGGTATAATAAAGTTATAATATATTTTAATATAATTATTGTTATAAAAATGTACGTATTTGCGGGTTTAAATCTAAATATAATATGCTATATTTATTTATATATACTATATATAATATTTAAAAGTAAAAACTATATATAAATATTTTTACAATAATATACTAATAAGTATTAATTAAGGTATTATTATTATTATAGTAGGATATATATAATTTAATTATTAAATATATGTATAATTGAATAGAAATAGATATGAATACTTTTGAAGGTAATAGAATAGAATAATATCTATTTTCTAATATATAATTATATATATATATATATATAGTATCGTAAATTCTCATTTAATTGTTTAAGATAGAATCTGAGACCTTAGAAGAGCACTCTTAAGGGACCGCCCGCACAAAGTTTTGCATCCGACGTCTAACGTTAAAGGAAATCCGCACAAATGTGTTTGTCTGACAGAGTGACTCCCTCGACCGCCACACTAGTATATGTCTAAATATTCATACGA
This sequence comes from Trachelipus rathkii, assembly GCA_015478945.1. Lineage (NCBI taxonomy): Eukaryota > Metazoa > Arthropoda > Malacostraca > Isopoda > Trachelipodidae > Trachelipus > Trachelipus rathkii. The sequence goes on along the minus strand of JABUQX010001905.1, from coordinate 6,236 downwards.
TGGCACGTTGCACGACTTGGGGCACGCATACTATCGCATTCTTAAGCTCGCACCACGGAACGCTCCCTAGCATACAGATATTCTGGTGCGTTTGCACCAATCCTAATATATAGTATATTATATATATAATATATATTTTTAATATATCTATATTTATTTACTATATATTATTATATATATATATCTATATATATATATATATATGTATATATAATAAGTATAATTATTTATAATAATATATAAATTAATTATATATATTTATATATAACTAATTAATTATATATACTATTATATATATATATATATATTATATAATAATTAATTTATATATAATAATTATTTATCTAATAATATAATATTTATTATATAATATTAAAATATATTAATTTATAGATATATATATTCATAACTATAACATATATAATATATATATACTATATTATTATATTAATATATCACTATATTATATATATTATATATATATATTAAATATATAATAATACTTATATATAATAAATATTCTCAGTGAGTATACAGTGATATATATATTATATATAGTTTTAAATAGTGTATATATATTATTATTTCTATATATATAATATTTATATAATTATTCTAATATTTCTACTATTATAATATATAATATTCTATATATATTATATTATATATTTCTTACATAAGCTACTGAAGAAGGTTCCTCTAAATAAATAAATAAAGCAGTCATAAATTAAATAAAAATACTAACTTATAGATATTATATATTATATACTAGTATATCTATATATATATAGATTTTATATAGTATAGTATATATATATATATATTATATATTATATATTATAATAAATATATATTCATAATTATATATATATTATATAATTTCTATATACTATTATATATAATATATATAATATATATATATCTATACTATATAGCTATTATATATATATACTTACATACTTATAGTAACATATACATATAATATATATAACTTTATATATACTACACGTATATATATTATCAATATTATAAGTATATTAGCATATTATATAGTATATTATATTATTATAATATAGGTTTTTTTATATATTATATAGATATATATAATATAATAGTAACCTAATAGTATACGGGACTGTATACTATCTATTCTAAATATATAAGGTACATACACGTATATATTAATATTGATATATATACTTATAGTTATATATATCATATATATAACTATATATATATGTAGCTATTAATATAGTACTTAGGTACTATTATGGCTATATATAGTATATATCCAATTATTACTTTTCTTTGTCTGCCATCCTAAAACTGGTTCTTTAGGCTACTCATTAGAAAGTAATGCATACGAAAGTTTTTAAACATTATTTTTATATATTAAGTTGCTCTTTTTATTACCCTTTTGGAGGTCAAAAATTTAAAAAATATTTTTTGAAAAAAGTTTTTGGGAAGGAAATTAAAGATGCTGCCACATGTTTTTTTTTTAATTTAATGTATAATTTATAAGCAATGCATATACATTGTAATTTAAAGAAAAAAATAGTTTTTATATACATACTGATTCTAATGCAAAATAGGGAGCCTGGTTGCTTTGCTTACATTTGGGAAACGTTACGGTAAGATGTTACAACTTTTATTGTCTTTTAGAGGTTAGTGGATACCTCAATCCTGCATCGCATTCCTGCATCATTTTTAACGTATCCCTCCGCAAGTACGCATCCGCATTATTTTTTTGCGGATAGCATATGTATATATATGATTATGAAGATCTTCTTCGTTCCTTTTTTACTACTTATATAATTCTTATATATTATATATATATTATATTAATATATATATATAATATTATATATATAATATATATCATATATGTATATTATAATACTATATATCTTAATATATATTATATATATATACTATATATATAGTATATTATATATATTATGATATATATATATTGTATATATATATATATATATATATATAAGTATTATATTATAATACTTATAATATAATATATATAATATATATATATATACCTATATTACGCAAGGGACTTTCAAGGATGACAGAAGCACTAATGCTGAAGATAGATAATAGATTTCAAACTTGCAGAAGGATGACGCATGTACAATAACAACTTTCTTAATCCTAGATACAAAAACATAATTTCTTGAACCTCGTGTTTTGCAGAGGTTAAAATTAATTTGGATGCTTCTGTGATGAAATGGCTGCTAAGGAGAAAAACTCACCCAGTCCATAAAAAGCAACATCACAAACCAGACACGGCATACCGCTCTGTTCGCGTCATTGTGATATCATGAACGGTTCTTTTGCTTTAGCAGCGAATGATGAGTCTTGTTCAGAGGGGTCAAAAGACACTCTAATTTATGCGAAGATATCAAAAGAGAAAAAAGCTTGGAATCAGATAAGATCCAAGGGTCTTGTGGAATGATAACTTTGTAAAAGTTTTTTCCAAAATCTTGCCGAATGTCGTCAGGAACTCTTAGGCAATGCCTTCAAAAGAAGTGTCGTAGTGGAAGCGTTTTTCAGTGGTGAAGATCTCATTTCGACGAAATGTATAAGCCAACTTTCCTGAAAGGCTTCAGAAGCTTTTCTTTTTGAAGCATAATTTGAGATTTATGTAATTTCAAGCATTAAATATATAACCTTTATCGAATTGGTGGAGGCTTGGGAAAGGTTTGTGGGGTGCAAAGAGTTGGGTCCAGCGTCCTGCATATATATTCTGGTAGATGAATATATATATATATACTTATATATATATATAATATATCTATAATATATATTATATTATATATAATATATATATATATATATTATATAATATATTTATATACTACATATATATAATTACTATATATATACATGTGGATAGTACCCGTGCCTAAACTCTAAAACTTAACTATCCGCTATCCGCATTCGCATCCGCGATTTGCCTTTTTAACTATTCGCATCTGCATCCGCGGATAGTGAAATCACTATCCTCTAACTCTATTATATATATATATATTATTTATATATATATAAATTATCTATTACTTATATATATATTATACTTAATATATTCTAATACTATATACTACATATATATATATATATAATAATATATTATGATTATGAATATTATTGTGGCTAAGACTCTAAAAATTAACTATCCGCTATCGATCGCAATCCGCGGATAGTGATTTTAAAACTATCGATCGCGCGATAGTGAAATTTAAAACAGGCTTTTCCTCTTCTTTAAGTATTAAAGCAATGAGATATGATGAAGTTCAGTGTCAATAACTCCTGAAAGTTAAAAAACATTGATTGTTAGCGACTTTTATTTTTTTAACAACTCAGAACATGCTTGTAACTGTTCATTTTTTCCCAAGTTTGTGGATCTTGTTCTAGAAAATTTGAAGGTAATTACAGGTAATAAAAAAGTTTTGAATGTTGGGGTTGATCTTAAAAATTTCAGATTTCTATATGAAATTTCTTCCGTTTGATTTTTATTAGCCTCTCCAAATAATCCATCATTTTTAATGCATCAACCATATTTCTTTTAATATTTGCCGGGATCTTGTCATCAAAAAAAGCTAAAGCAGAAGCTTCAGCAGATAAGTACCACATATGATTTTTAAATTTAAGTACTGCGGCATCTGCAATTTCACAATTAATTTTCTTGAAAAGTATTAATTTTTTGAAAAACAGAATATCATGATACGGCGCGAGTTGTGCAAAGGGAGCTGTGTATCATGCTTTCAGATACATTTAAACACTAAAGATACATAATTGTAATAAACAAGTTTGTTATGTATGTGTTATATATACCATAAAGATTTTTTTGAATGCAGTTAAATTATGATTATCAGGATCATTTGTCTCTCTACATCTTGGCATGCAGAAAACACGAATTTTGATAAAGTGTAAAAACGAAAGTAAGAAGCAATAAAAATACTTTTTAAGTCTTATCTTTATGGGGAATACAAGTGTAAATAATTTTATTGTCACTTTCGGAGCTCATCAATTGTTTATTCACGCTTTTAGCTTATGGATTTTAGAATCGTCTTTTGGGCAAAACCTTTTTGTTGTTATTTAACGTTACCTCAAAGCGAAACTCTCCTTAAACCAAAAAGACACTCGAGTTTCACGGAAATAAAATACTCACTTCTAAAATTTGAGTTTGATCATTTTAAAGTAATGAAATTTATATAATGGAGCTTTTTGCTATGCTAATTTCTAAGTGTGGCTCATTGTTATTTGTAAATGAACTACAAAAATATATTCGTTTATTACTAAATATACTTCTTAGTATTTACTTATAGTTTAAATGTAAAAGCACTTAAGAGTGTAAACAATTGTTACGAAAAAGATTTCGTGGATCTCTATAAAAATTTCGAACATAAAAATGTAACTAACCAAAGCTTTGTGTAGCTAACTCGAATTCGTAAATGAAATAAAATACTCCTTGAATAATATTATTTTCCCTTTTTTTCTATAATTTTTTTCTATTATTTTATTATTATTTTCACTTTAATATATTTACAAATATCTCCAACTGATTTATTGTAAATATAAATGAATTTGAGTAAGACAAATATGTCCCATAATTTATTAGATACAAGAATGATAACTTCAATGTTGCAGTTTATATTTTCTCACTTTGGGTATATTCCATTTAAAATATTCACATCGGCTGTCTTATGATTTGATTATTTTATATTATTATTATTATTTATTATTATAAAATCATAATAATAATAATATAAATCATAATAATATAATAATACAGGGAGGTTTTGCGAGAGGATGATTTGTGACCCTGATCCATGTTTTTAGGGAGTGTGTCTAAAGTCAAGATTTGAAGAAGATAAAACCTGCATATGTACAAAGTATCAAATTCCACTATCTAATAAATTAGCGATACTATATTGCTTACCAAATTCATTTTCACACTTTACCATTAAATATGGCTATTGGATAATATTTTAGGAAAAAAAATAATAAATAAATAAAAAAATATGAGAAAGAAAAAGGGGAAATTATTTTGCTTGAGGGACTAATTCTTATTTCAGTTAACGAATTACTAAACTAAGCTTTATTTCTCTCAAAGCTTGGTCGCTTTAGTTAATTGTTTTATGGTGTCGAAATTTTTATAAGTTCTAGGAATTCAGTCTTAAGTAGTTCTTGTCCATCTTAACTTCATTTTAATTAGTTTGGAAAAGTAAAAAGGTACTAATTATATGGATTCCGCTGAATGTTAGTCCCGATCATTTTAAAAAACAAGATTCTATATGAGAAAAGTTATGAAGAAAAAAATTTAATTATTAAAACGGAAGATTAACTCCACCATTTACGATTAAAACCAAGGAAAGAATTTTGTAAACTTTTAAAAAATGTCTTTAATGAAAAAAGAATGGTGACAGGGAGTTAATTAATAAGCTTTTTGTTGGCCTGTTTGATTTTTTACATCAGAAAAATCTGTCTTTGGAATGAGGGAGGGGTTCACTTGATTTAAATATTTATACATAGCTGCGAAGCACGAAAATCACGCGACATATTAAATCATATTTATTCCCTCAATCATTTGGTAATAGTGTGTAATTTATGTGGATGACACAAGATCTGACGACTCCAACAACACAATGAAAAAGTGCTAGAACATAGAGAAATCTTCTGCAGTAAATAAGAGCTGTCATATTCTAAGCTCAGATTATCTTTCGGGTCAACTAACACATGATCAAAAATAATCGGGAAATTTGTAACCTTCTATCAGTTGATGAACCGGTATGATGAAAAATTAAAACCTAAAACGACATTTCTCGATTTCGAAGATTCATGATTTAATTGAATCATAACAAAGTATTCTTAGGATAATCAGATTCTGAAATTTTCTGATGTGAAATTCGAAAGTCATCGCAATTCTCTTAGACGAGACTTGATATCAGACGTATCAATATTTTAAACAGTTTCTTACGTTTTTAGATGCCTACACAAGAAGAAAATAGAGAAAATTTGTTTTTAAGACGTAAGTCTGAACGTTCGACCAGATACTTTAGCTAACAATGTTCCTCGTGATAGAAATATATACCGTGAAGTAATTTAATTTCTCAACTATCGATAGGAGCTGTACCATGGAGCTCTTCAATGGTTACAAAGTAGGTAGAAAAGTATCTCACTGAGTTTTTGTACTTGTTGTGCACATGGTGTTTGAATTT
>JABUQX010001904.1:27500-31655 GCA_015478945.1 Trachelipus rathkii | reverse complement strand
TATATATATATATATATATATATATATATATATATATATATATATATATATATATATATATATATATATATATATATATATATATATATATATATATATATATATATATATGTGTGTGTGTGTGTGTGTGTGTGTGTGTGTGTGTGTACGATAAGTTTCTCTTATGTGTCAAAACTCAAAAGCATTGCAATATCTGTTTTTAGTTTGAAATTCTTGCATTAATTTTGTAGTGTTTGGTTATTAAATAATAATTCTTTATTGCCTTACTTAAGTGATATTTACCTTTATATAATTAAAATATTAAAATAGTGCATAATGGAAGTAAGTGTAGATTTTATATTGAAAAATAGCTTTAAAAACTTATCTAAGGAACAACAAATTAATTTTAAAAAATCTGGAAGGCCTATATTTCTTAATTTCCAAATAACATCCAAAGGCAATAATGTTTTGCGAAGTTTTCCTCTTGATTGGTTTAAAAAAATGCATTGGCTTACAGGTTGTCCGATAAGACATAAACTTTATTGCTGGCCATGCTTATTATTTAGCAATTCATGTGGGAATGATGTGTGGGGTAAAGTGGGTTATTTTGATTTAAAAAACTTAGGTAAAGCATGTAAGAAACATGAGTCCTCAAAGAATCATTTGGAATGTACTTTAAAGTTAAGCTTATTTGGTAAATATAACATAGATCAGGCTTTGAGTCATTCTCATATATTAAACATAAAGAAACATAATGAAGAAGTCGCCGAAAATCGGCAAATAGTAAAGAGACTAATTGATTCTGTTATTTTTCTTGCTAAGCAAGAGCTACCTTTCAGAGGGCATGATGAAAGTTCGTCTTCTTTGAATAAAGGCAACTACATTGAGCTTCTTTTATTACTACAGAAATACGATAGTCGATTTAAGGAATTTGTTCTTCGCTCAAAATCTTTTCAAGGAACTTCACCGTGGATTCAAAACGATCTAATTTCATGCGTGAGTAAAGTCTTAGATGACCACATTAGAGAAGAAATTAATGAAGCCCTTTTCTTTTCCATTCAAGTGGATGAAACGATGGATATATCAGTAACAGAGCACCTTTCCGTAATTATTCGTTACGTTGACCAAAATTGCAATATACAAGAAAGATTCGTTGGTTTTTTTCCGGTATCAGAAAATAGAGGGGCAGAATTTATAACAAATGCGGTAATTGAGATTCTTGACAGTTTTAAAAATGCCACATCAAAATTAATTGGTCAGACCTACGATGGAGCCTCAGTTATGGCAGGCGATATTTCGGGAGTTAAAACCAGAATAAAAGCAAAGTATCCATTGGCCTTTTTCACTCACTGTTATGCTCACCGACTGCATTTGATTTTATTAAATGGAACAAAACTACCTGAAGTAAAACGCTTTTTTGCTAATCTAAATTGTTTTCATTCCTTTTTTAGCAAGTCTCCCAAACGAATGGCGTTACTGCAAGAAACCTATCAGAAATCAAAATCAAAATCAAAAGGGAATTTTAAAAAGCCAATTGCACCTTCAGACACTCGTTGGAATTTTAAAGAACGTGCTGTTAGTGTCATTAAAGAATCTTATGAAATGCTCATTGAAGTTTTCGATGCCATTCTCGAGGAATGGCATAATGATTATGATGCAATTGCATTGGCAAGGGGTTTAAAATATACTCTTTTAGAATTTTCTTTCATTTTCTTACTCTGCATATATAATCATGTTTTTGATATATGTGGATTTTTATTTAGCATTCTTCAAACAAAAACTGTAAATATATCTACAGCCAATAAAAGCGTAAAGGAAGTGACCCTTAAATTATCACACATAAGGTCAGAAGAATCCGTTAAAATGTGTGGCCATCCAAAAAGTAAGAGAGGATCTAACGACAGAAGTGAATGGAAAGCTTTATTTTATAATATTTTAGATCATGTAATTGTTCAGTTAGAAAACAGGTTTTCTGATGTTGCGAAATTAAATTTCTTTGCTCTTATTGATAAAGAAAAATTTGCTATTTATAGAAATCAATTTCCAACTGATCTCTTGAATACATTACTGGAAGGTTATCCAATATTCGAAAGAGAGAAATTGAGCAATGAATTAAAGGTTCTTTGGAACAGTGATGAGCTTAATGTAAACCAGAACATGATACTTAAAAAAATAAAGGAACTTGATCTGTGTGAAGCATTTGATCAAGTGTTCCGGTTGGGAACGTTGATGGCAACTCTATCTGTAACATCCAGTAGTGCAGAAAGATCCTTCTCATGTTTAAAACGGATAAAATCATATTTGAGAAATAGCATGAGTTGTGAAAGGTTAAATGATTTAGCTAGAATATCAATTGAAAAAGAACTATTGGTTTCTCTCTGTGAAAACGAGGTAATATACGATGAAACTATTAATTATTTTATTCAAAAGGACAGGAAATTAAATCTTTCATACAAATAAATAAGGTACGTATTACAATCATTAAAATACCTTTTCGCTATATTATCATTATTATATTATTATTATTATTATTATTATTATTATTATTATTATTATTATTATTATTATTATTATTATTTTATTATTATTTATTATTATTATTATTATTATTAATTATTATTTATTATTATTATTATTATTATTGTTTATTATTATTTTATATTATTATTATATTATATTATTATTTATTATTATACTTATTATTATTATTATTATTATTATTATTATTATTATTATTATTATTATTATTATTATTATTATTATTATTATTATTATTATTATTATTATTATTATTATTATATATATTATATATATATTATATATATTATATATTATATATATATATATATATATATATATAATATTTAAATATATATATAATATATATATATATATATATAGTGGAAATATATATATATTTATATTAATATAATATATATATATATATATATATTTATATAATATATATATATAATACTATATACTAATATATATATATATATATATATATATATATATATATATATAGCTGACCTACCCAATTATAATTCTCAAGGACGCCACTGATATATATATAATATTATATATAATATATATATAGATATAATATATATATATTATATATATATAATATATATATATATATATATATATATATAGTATATATATATAATATATATATATATATATATATAAATATATATATTATATATATTTATAATATATATATATATATATATATATATATTATATATATATTTAATATATATATATATATATAATATATATTATATTAATATATATATATAATATTATATATATATTATATATATATATATATATATATATATAATATATATATAGCACTATATATATCATATATATATATATATATATTATAATATATATAATATATATATATAAATACTATATATATATATTATATATATATTTATACTATATATATAATATATATATATATATATATATACTATATATATACTACTATATAATATATATATATATATATATATATATTATATAATATATATATATATATTCTACCTACTGAAATAAACTTTTTTTTTTTAATCTAGTGCGAAGGCTGCATTTGTTTTTTCTCAGAGAGTTCTGTGAAATTTGGAGGCACTGTAGAGCTAGCAAGGCGTAATTGATTTGACATGTTAATCTTGCACGAAGGGGATTCTTTGTCAATTTTAATTTTGAAAAGAACTGTTCGCATTTATATGTTGTGCCAAATAATGAAACAACTTTTAGCGCATGATTTCGTAGCAGTGGGAACTCCTGCTCGGTTAAATAAAGACTACAAAACTGAAGAGGAGTCACACAGTTAAATTTAGCTTTCAATGCATTAATTAGTTCTAGTTGTAATGAATCAGGTGGATCTTCTGACCTTACGTTAAATGGGGCGTCGAATATCTGAAGCTCAATTTGAAACTTTTTAAGATCAATAAACCTTTTTTCAAATTCATCATAGAGAAGTGAGCAGGCCTCGGAATACGCCACTGTTGAAACTGGTTTTCTTCCATGTAATGTTGGAAAATGGGTTAGATTAGTTTTCTTTAGCTGCGCCATCCACAGTTGTAACATGGACTGAAAAGATTTAATTGATGTATAAAGCGAAGTAATCAATAAATCTGGTCCCTGTAATTTCAC
>JABUQX010001904.1:15000-17500 GCA_015478945.1 Trachelipus rathkii | reverse complement strand
ATATATATATCTGTATAGCTATATATATATATATAATATATATATAATATATTAATTATATATATTATATATATACTATATAATATATATATATATATATATATATATATATATATATATATATATATATATATATATATATATGTTGTTTTATATTTCACACACAAACACTACAACACACATATAAATATATATATATATACTGCACGCTCAAATAATACAGATAACGACAACTCACTATCCTATGTACCTGCACAGACTCAGCCACTCCTACACGTAAGCGTGCCGCCTATACTGACTACCTGAATAATGCATAATATATAATATAATATTATATATATATATATATATATATATATATATATATATAATATATATATATATATATAAACATCGCACGTTTTTGCGCAAAGGCTGAAGGACACTTTTATAGCATTTTGGGTTGACCGCCTGCCCTCTAGGGGCAAATTCGTGATGAGGGATAAGCTAAGAATCGAAAAAAAATATCAAACATTCTCTTCACATTCGACCTACTTTGTCGCGCTTTTTTCGGTCGTGGCGAATTTGGACCCTTCCACTGCGATGATTGTGCCTTTGTTTCTGGGTCATACCCATAAACCCATGATTCGTCGCCTGTAATTACCCTATTTAACAAATCTGGGTCACTTTCAACCCGATTAATCAGTACTTGGGACACTTGAAGTCGGTGTTGTTTCTATTGGTCTGACTATTTTGGGATGAATTTCGCGGAGATTCGACGCATTTTCAAATCTTCAGTTAAAATTGACTGAACAGCATAGAAACTTAAATTCAGTTCATTAGACATCTCCCTATTTGTTAGTCTACGGTCAGAGCGCACTAAATCGCGAACCTTCACATTGTTTTCGTTGGATGTTGAAGTGGAAGGACCGGGGGTCATCTTCGACTGATTCGCGGCCATCTTTGAATCTGTTGAACCAGATAAAAACATTTGACCGGCTCAGACATTTATCCCCGTAAGCTATTTTTAAGAGTTCATAAGTCTCCGAAGCTGCTTTCCATTTCATTTGATCAAAATTGGATGAAAATTAAGAATTGAATGTACATTTTTTATAGCGGCTAAATGATGCTCAAATTGGACCCTACCCTAATAAGGATCAAGAAAACCCTTCAGGAAATATATATATATATATATATATATATATATATATATATATATAAAATATATATATATATATATAATATTTATATATAATTATATATATATATAGATATATATATGTACATCTGATATATATATATATATTATATATAATATATATTAGTGATGCTGCAGATGTCATTTTTTTCGCATCCGCGGATGCGGATGCGGATGCGGATGCGGATGTTTGATTTTAACATCCGCGGATGCGGATGCGGATGTTTAATATATATATATATAATATATATAATATATAATATATATATATTATATATATAATATATAAATTATATTACTATATAATATATATATATATATATATATATATATATATATATATATATATTATATATATATATCTATATATATATATTATATATATATACTATATATATATATATATATATTATTATATATATATATATATATTATAAAATATATATATATATATATATATATATATATATATATATATATATATATATATATCGAGTTTTAGCCACAATCTATTAATATAATTGTTACCAGGGTGCGGGATGGGGACCCAACTCAAATGGACCCCATCAACCTCTTTCCCTAACCTCCGACCTTAATGAAGAGATTTTACAAATGATATATACTTGTTGCACTTAGTATTGAAATGTCAAATATCGGAAGTTGTGCTTTGAGAAATCAATTTTTACTGCCTTTCTGCTGAGAGTCTGTTTCTCTTTCATCATATATTAGCCCAGCATGCTAATACTCTCTCACTTGCGAACACTGTGAGGGACAGCCAGGTATTCCTTGGCAAGTGACTTAAGCGTGCGGCTAACATTGTGCATTTTGCTTAATTTAACACTCCACCAACTGGTAGTCGTCATTTGATTTGTATCTAGTGGTTTTTTTCCCTTGGTTGATAGTTTTTCAATCATTTGCACTGCATTTTTTGATAATGCGTGTGTTTCTTCATCACTACTGGACTGTAGAAATCTTCCAGTGAATCTGTTATTGATTTACTGTAGAAGATATTGGTTCTGTAGATTTAATTTTTTTCCTTTTAATGGATGGCTAATTAATAGACTGTTTGGATAAGTGTTTCCTTGCAAGTTTACTCAAGCGTGGATAAACATTTTGATTAACTTTCCACCAACTGATTGAATCATCATTTGAATCTAATCGTTTCCTTGGTGATAGTTTTCAATCATTGCACTACATCTTTTTGGTAATGCGTCGTGTTTCTTCATCATACTGGACTGTAGAAATCTTACCAGTGAATTCTGTTATTGATTTACTGTGTAAAAGGTTGTTTGGTTCTGATAGACTTTGTATTTTTTCTTTTAA
>JABUQX010001903.1:52500-62976 GCA_015478945.1 Trachelipus rathkii | reverse complement strand
TATATATATATATACATATAATTATAGAAATGTAAGTATTAGTTTTATAATATTTTGCCTTCTAGTTCTTTAAATTTTAATGAGATATTATTGAAATATTCAGAGTTAATATATAAGTTATACATTATATTTTAAATATGTTCATATATGTATATATATATATATATACAAACATATATATATATATATATATGTTATATATATATATATATATATATATGTTAGTTGAAAGAGAAAAAGAGTAGTTATATATATATATATTATATTTATTTTATATAAATATATATAAGAGCAGCAGCAGGCAGTAAATATAGAGGCAAAGATATGAGGTGGCGGCATGTTAGTATATATATGGCGGTTATGCCATATATGTTAGTTATATATATATAGAAGAGCGCTATATATACAGCAGCAATATATATTTATATATATATATATATATATATATATGCTATATATATTAGTAAGCTATATATATATATATAAGGCTATATAAGGTTACTATAGCATATATAGATACATCAATTATCACCCACACCTCTTTCCCTATGACTCCCCCGGTGAAGGTGCGAACATGAACCGAAACAGAGAAAGTAGTAGAAGGGTATGACGCAAGTCGAAAAGAATGCCCAGCCTTACCGCCCCTTTTTATACCTTATGAGAACTCGTCACAGTTAGAAAATCCACCTTAGAGCTTCACAGAAGGCAACGGACCCTCACTATTTCATCTCGCCGTAGGGCTCATCCCTTGCTCCAGTGAGCCATAACCATACCCTCACAAACCCCGCCATTCACTCCTATATATATATATATGCAATATATATAGGTGCAAAAACTGAACATTTCGTCTTGACCCTTTGATAATCTATATATCGATAAATATCGATATATCGATATATATATAACAGTGATATATATATATATATATATATATGATATATATATAGTATATATAAGGTATGTATATATATATATATATATATAAAGATATATATATATGCATATATGTTATATATATATATATAGTAAAATCTAAAAATTTAAATCCAAACTTTGCATTCTAACTCTCAGATCAATCGGGGCGGGAATTTTTGCTGGGCCGTGTATGGGGCTGCCGGGGCCGGCCGGGGCCGGCCGGGGCTGGTTAGCTAAAAATAGAAAATCGCAAGTCAAAAACACGAAAGTCTTAAAACTTAGGATGAAAATAAATATAATTTCAGTAACTAATAATTTAAATTATAAAAATACATTTAATTAATTAAATAAACATTTTCGAAAGAAATTTTTAGAAAATAATTGATTTTCTAGAAGAATAAGCTGTAGGCTGTAAATATATATAGTTGTTACATAGTGTATTATATAAGGTTGGTTAAGTAAGAGATATGGTTATATAGAGAGTAGTATATATATATATATATATATGTATATATATATATATATATAGATATATGTGTGTAGGAAGTATATATATATACATATAAGGTTATATATATATACAGTGGCGTAATTATGGGGGGGATATGGGTGTCAGATCACCCCCAGAAACGAAGCGCCAATTTCATTACAATTATAATTTCTCTTTCATTTTTAATGGCAAATATTACAAACAAGCGGCCTGAGTATGGGATCCCACTGTCTCCCATACTCAGTAACTTATATATGGAACTAACAGAATTATATCATATTTTACCCCACCCTTTATAAAACAATAAATAGTGTATGGATTAGATATGTAGATGACATTTTTGTCTCCTCCCTCTCTCACAACACCAACCCTAATGATGTCCAAAACTATAACTCTACTCATCCTTCAGTTCAGTATAAGATAGAAATGCCTTCCAACAACTCTATCCCTTCCTCGATACCTTAATCACATAGAATAACAATCACTTGCAATTTTATATATTGAAAACCAACATTCGCACCAAACAATATACATTGGCTATCTAATCATCTAATCATTCCCCAAACACAAAATTGGCTGTTCTGTCATCTCTATTTCTCCGGTGCCTTTCGTATATAGTGCTCTCCCCCTCTTCAAGCACAAGAAACTAAATACATCCATAATACTTTTCAAATCACTTTAATATCCTGAGTTTTTTATCACAAAAGAATTTAACAAAGCACGTTAAAACAAATATTACCAAAAATATTACCCTCATTCCATCAAATAATATCACCTTAAAAAACATTCTCAAACCCCCAAAACGAAAAGAAAATCTCCCCCAAAGCTGTATATATCACATCCCCTGCAATACTTGTAATAAAACATATATAGGTGAAACCATAGATTTGCAAAGAAGAAAATCTAACATAGATGACCTGGCCCAAGCGACGCATAAATTCAGCTTTGGAATGGGTTATAGGCGTAATACAGCCACTTATCAAGATTAATGAATATAAAAGATGATCAGAAATATCAATCACACGAACCATCGTAAAAATCATGGAATCCTTTTTGCATTTATAATAGTAACAACTATAATAAGCATCCCGGTGAAGTTAAGATAGATTTATACAAAAATGAATATCTGAAAACATCAAAAATATTTCAACAACCCCATGAATAGAAAATAGCAGACCAACTGAAAAACACTCACCTGAACTGATGAAGATCAAGAAGAAATCCAGTCCCCTTAGCCTGAAGGAGAGGTCTCGCGTGTCAGGACGAAAATTAGCTTTCCTTTTGAAAATTTATTTCATTAAAAAAGTGGTTTAACAATGTTAAATTGTGTGTATTTTAGTAATAAATGAAGTGACAGTAAAAGACATAACACTCAAAAAAAGAATCCAAGTGGCTTCCTCTCAAAGTATGAGTAAGGTTAGCAAAGAAGAAGAGAGAGCAGTATAAGGCAAGGGCTATATATGTTATATAAGCAGTATATATGCATATGGCAGGCATAAGGTATATATATATAGCAGTTAGTGAGGTAATGTGCTGGGCAAATGCCCAGTGCATTTGGTAAATAAAGCATTTGTCCGTAAGACCATTTCATAAATGCCTGCCCAAAAATTGGGCATTTATAAAATTATCAGCAAACTATTGATTAATTATTGACAGCATTTAAAAAAAACATTCAAAGAATAGTTATCTTATTTTTCGTATATATATATATATATATATATATATATATGTTATGTATATATATATTAAGGTATATATATATATATATATATATATATATATATATATATATATATATATATATATATATATATATATATATATATAAACAGTCATCCACGTAGAACGTGGTCTTATAGAACGCTGGCTTGCTATATACTGCGGTTGGTAAAAAGATAAAAAGAAAATTGAAAATTACAAATAAAATTAAAAATTATAATACAAACATATGTTAAAAAGATAATGAAAATGAAAATTAAAATTGCAAAATAAAATTAAAATTGTAATTCATTAGTCATTCAGTGCGTTAAAATGAAAAAGAAAAACGAATAACTTAGAGTCCACAAGGATCCTCTGCTGGCAATAGGCTTTATACGTTACTTCGTTGCACTGCATCACGATAGCGTCTTGTATATGCTTCTCTCGCCGAAATATTAACAAAATTTATACAGTGTAAGATGCATAAATATTTTTTATCAGCGTTAGAGAACGAAACATACCACAAATCCAAATTCTAAAATGCTATTAGACGATATCACTGGAAGAGGAAATAAAAATTTTAATTTAATTAGAGCTGGCTCTTCTATAACAACTGTTTCATGTAAATACGGGAGAAATGAATCGACAATTCGAACAATTAAAAACAAAAGAAAAAGAATTAAGAACGCAGTCATACTAGGAAGATCTTTAAGTGCATCTAAAATAACAAGCCGTCTGCGAGATGATACATTGGTTAAAATTGAACAAGCATTAAATATCTGGCTCGAAGACATGAATCGAAAACGAGTGCTTTGCGACGGAATAACGTTAAGAACAAAGCCCTCTCTAGAGGTGATGTAAGCTTAAAATCGAAATGACAGTATAAATTTAGCCAGGGTTGGCTTGATACTCAAAATGCGTTTTTTGCTTTTGGAAAATATCCAGTATGACAGAATCGACGTCCGGCAGATACGGTAGGCTGAGCAAAGGACTTTTCCAGATAGAATTTATGAATGAAGATTAAGGACAACTGCCTAACAGTTTTCAATGCTGATGGTAAACTGGGCTTCTGGAAAAAAAAATGCCAGATCGCACATACATTTCTAAAAATGAAAAGTTGAGGCCCAGTAGGCTCAAAGCAGCAGAGACAATGCAACAATATGCCACAGTACGGCAACAACTGGCCACTACTGTATTGCTTCTAGTATAATAGGCAAAACCTACTTTTCTTTTATGATAGGAAAACCAAAAATTTATTGCCAGGTCTTCTGGCAGTCCCAATAAAGCGTTTGGGTCACAGTTGATTTATTTAAAGACTGGTTTCTCAATATTTATTTGTGTCAAATATATATTACAAAAAATGAAGGAATGCCATTTAAAGGGTTGTTAATACTCTGACAAGCGATGGCGGGGTCCATCCAGAAGGGCTTAAAACTGCCAATGAGAATGTCGAAGTTGTATTTGTTCCAGCCAATACTTCAATTCTTCAAGCTTTAATGGAGTGAATTGATGTTTCAAAGCTAATTACATAAAGATAACATTCACACGGATTTGTAATTCTTGATGAGGATTCGAATGAAAACGTCATGAACTGGAGGAAATCTTTAAATATTGCAGACTGTGTAAATTATATTAAGGAGGCAATTGATCAAATTAAACCACACTCGGTTAACGCTTGCTGGAAAAATTTATGGAGTGAATGCGTTACAGATTTTCAAGGATTTTCAACTGCAGAAGATAAAGTTACAAACATTGTTGCAATTGCTCATCACGTTGGTGGTGATGGATTTGACGGCCTCCACCAAAAAGAAATTTAAGAAATAATTGAAGGGAATAAGGTGACATTAACGAATGATGTGTTAGTTGAACTTGTTAATTCAGTTTCTGATACTGAAGATGATGATGAAAAAAATGCTGTAGTAAATGATTGGGATTTAAATGAACTGTGTTTCGTATGACAAAACAGTTAAATAATTTCAATATCGTCAAAGATCCTTCAATGGAATGCAGTCTCAAAATTAAAAGAGAAATTGAAAAAATGATTTAAAACCATATGAAGAAATATTTGGTGAGCTAAAAAGACAAAAGCGTCAATTGCCGATAACGATGTATTTCTCAAAAAAGCAGCATATGCTATCTACAGATTCGGAACCGCTTTCATCTCCAACCATCTCCAACTTCATTTACACTTTGAAAGAAAATATTTTTGTGCGCCAATTGATTAACTTTAAAATTTTATATTAATAAATAATTGACTTCTTAATTAAATATAAAAATAATATTATTCCAAATTTATAAAGGTTTATACATTTATTGAAGTTTTTCATTTAAATAACTTTGTTCTAATTTAAGATTTGCAAGCCAGTACTGTACTGTAATGTAATAAATATCGTACTAATTAACTAGTCAATAAATATAAGTGAGAGATTTATATTGTACAACATTATATGTACAACTTGTTTCAACTAGTAACGATAAGTCAAAGAGTTTTGATATTTTCTTTATTCACATTAGTATGAAGTAAAGTTTAAAATTAATGATTTTTCTGGGGGTTTAAAGTTATGCGCGATGTCGCCTATAACGGGGGGGTCACTAACCTTAACCCCAGCGCCTCATTTATTGATTAACGAGTATATGGAGGTATATAAGGCGCGTATGGAGATATATGCGGGCATATATATATACAAGAGCAGCATATAGCAGTTGGCTGGCGGCATAGCGTTATATATGCGTCGTATATGAGTATATATATGTATAAAGAGAAGGAGTAAGATATATAGAAAATTTGTGAATAGTATATATATGATATATATATGATATATATATATATTATATAGGGTTATATATATATATATATATATATATATAAATGCCCCTCTAAAAATGCCCTCAAATTGGACAAATGCCTGATAAATGTCCCAGGCATTTGCCCACTTTGCGTCTTCTAATTCATATCACTATATATATATATATATATATATATATATATATATATATGCTATATATATATATAATATATATATAATAAGATATATATATATATATATATATATATATAATATTTATAAGTGGCTAATTCCCAGGAGCTAAACTTCAATACTTAATGAATTTTTCCTTTAAGACTCTAAGGTAAATACACAAATTGCAACTCGTAATCTAACCCAACCCAACCTAAACTTAACCTAACCCAAACTTCAAACCTAAATTAACCTAACCCAATATTAACGGAGTCAACCACTTATAAATAGTCTTTATATATATATATAAGAGAGTATATATATATTATATATAGATATGAGAAGAAGATAAGTAGCAAAAGAGTTATATATATATATATATATATATATATATACTAAATATATACACCTTATACATTTATATATAGATATTTGTATAAATATATATAGGAACTTAATTAAACAAATAAATTTGAATAAATCGGTAATAATTTTATTTTGAAGATATTTATTTATAAACAAAATGCACATTAATATTTTAATACCGCATTTATTTTCGAATCTAGTTTAGGGATTATATCAAATTTCTGAATACTTTTATGTTAAAAACCGAAAAATTATAATTTGGCCTCAATTTTAATGAAAATATATATATATAAGATAAATAAAAAAAAAAAAAATTGATTATATTTAGTATGTTTATATATTTTTGCATCAATTTATAACATAGGAGTAAGGGAATTAAAATATATTTTTTTATTTGTTTGATTAACCCTCTAATATTTAGTGTAAATTTAACCCCGGTAAAAAACCCCGGTTTTTCCTGATTTTTGCCGGCCGCTAAAAAAATGGGTCGGTAAAATGGCCGGGCTAGCCGCCGGTTGCGGTGTCGCGGGCGCCGGCCGGGCTGGGCAGCTGGTTCTAATCCTAACCCCAGACAAGTCTCCGGCGAACGAGTACCTAACCTACCGGATTTAGAAAGCGCCACCAGGGGCCCTGCAACCTACGGATTTAGAAAAGCCCCAACTAGCCCCAACCTGATTCAAGTGGAAGTGTCACTATGTCGCAACTTAATGTATTAGGAAAAACAGGAACTATGCCCTAAGTTAATGGATTATGCTCCTTTATGTAGTAAAAAGTTAATATATATATATATGTATATAAGATATATATGGGTTATATATATATATATATAAGAATATAGCAGAATATATAGTGTTAGTTATTATATATAGCAGTTATGGTGTGTGTTATATATATATAGTATATATATATATGTTAAAACGGACGTTTCAATAATCTCCGTTAAGTTACTTTTCAAAGAAAATAGTGTAAGAATCAATGCTTCTCTTCTTGTGACAGAGGTCTAATGAGAAGCCTATCCTGGATTTCTCTACATAAAAACCCTTATCAATACCTAAACATTATACATTGAGAAACAAAACATTTATAAACTACTACCTGAAATCCTACCCTCCCTGTCAAATACTCCAACAAATTATCAATTAACTTCTAGGGTCCTCAAAGAAAGAAAGTCCCTCTCAAATGGGCATAACCATAGCATTCTCCAAACGCCTAATCAATAAAGGCAAAACACAAAACGTCTCTAACTAGTTCGGCTACCCCATGTCAATGACATGTGTTTAGCAAAGCACTTAGTTCAATAAAAATGACAGATATAAAGTCACCAATTGGCAACTCCAAATATTAAACATTAGATTACTGCATTTCCAAAATACTAAACGTAAGTAAAACAATTTCTATATAAATAACACAGTTCTCAGGACACACTGTCCCTCCCGTCAGGCACAAGACGTTGGGATAGGCATCCCCGGATCCTTCTCTGGTTTCAACTGACGGTTTTATCGTCCCCATACTGGTGCCCGTCTCCACGGGATACTTCCTGATGACAATCTTCAAACACCGCTTATGAGACATCTTATTAATATCTGTCACCACATCCTTCCATCTTCTTTCACTTCTGCAGTATCAAACTACGCGTAAATTATTTTCAGCCTTTACCCAAGTCTTCTTTTACTCGGTTGGTTGTCTTTTTTTTTTTTTTTTTTTTTTTGTTCTTCTTCCCTTCACTCATCAGTCCATTACAATATATATAGAAATATATATATATGTATATATATATAAGTGAAGAGAGAAGTATATGTTAAGAAAGAGATATATATATAAGGGAGTTAGTTATAGCAGTATAGTTGTTAATTTAAGTTGGTTATATATATATATATATATTTGCAATAATATACTCAAGGATTATAGGATAATGCCTCGCAATAGCTTCCAAGAACGCAATAAACCGGTCTTGCGGCTCAAATTTCCTGACTCACATAAATGTGTGTAATAGTTTCTTGGTGAACAAAAAAAATACATCGTGAAAAGTGCATCCTTATAACTTAGTCTTATATTGGCAAACCAAAAATTTGTGGGCGAAACGGTATATCGGCATCCACAATTTTTAGTAGTACAGTAAAATTTGAATTTGTCACCAATTTTCGTGATATAACAGTTGGAATGACATTTATCGCAAATGTTTTGTTCCAAAATCAGTTTATAATACTGTAAAAACTTAATAGTGGATCTTCGTCATTGCCAAATATCAGATAGGTCGTATAAACCATATTTAAAGTTATAAATCATCATCCAAAAAATCTACACTTAACTCAAACCATTCTAAGCACAACTAAATATTGCAAAACCTTAAATACACTACACTTATTATTCTAAATTTCATATATTTCCTAAATATTCAAATTTAAAATTTATTCAACTCACACATCCTATCTGTATAATTTCTTAAAGAATAATGAATCCAATATGGCGCCTTTAATGTTTATAGGAATAACATATTTCACCGCCTCGGTATCTTAGGTATAATCGATATACCTATATCGAATATCATTCTTAAACATAGAATTTTTTTGGGGTCAGACGAAATCTTCATATTAACCGGCATTAATTATCTCAAGTTCATCATATTTGCGAAAAAGTAAAAGAATACTTCTCGTAAAACTGCACGGAATGAAAGTTTCTGTAAACTAACCTTTTTCAGTATATATATTTCGATGACAATTTCAATAAGCAGGGATCGATATATAATTTCGAAATTATATGATATAATTAAAACTCAAAATATTTTCCTTTTTATGTATTATTTCAAGAAACATAATTTTTGAATATATAGTTTTTAAAAAATTAAAAAAAATGAGGAAAGAAAAAGTAATTTTGCTGCAAAATTTGAATACTAAACAAGCTTGTTTTTTATTCAATAAGGAAATTAGATAGTAGAAATGTTGTAAGAAAGCTAGCAAACTCCAATCGTTTTGGCATATATCAAATATATCACTCACATTCATTTCTGAACTTTACACTCACACGTACACTAAACACGTCCGGCGACTATAAACTTTCTAACCATGCTGAAATAACTGAACCCAGTTTTGTCAATATTTGTATCTTATCATATTTATTACAAATAATCGATTTATTTTTAAAATATCATATATTGTTCATTCCGATAAAATATCGAATGGACTCAGTTTTTTTTTGGTGCTGCCCGAATATAATATTAAGCATATATATATATATATATATATAGTATATATAATATATATATATATATATATATATATATATATATATATTATATATATATATATATATATATATATATAATATATAGATATATTATAATATATATATATAATATTATATATATATTGTCTATAAAATCGAATCGTTGATAATCCTTCATTTATCGATTATCGAAAAAATATTAATGCTATCGATATATGAAAAATCGGAAAGTATCGATAGTGATATCCCTATATAAGCGAGAAATTTAGCTGTTTAAAATTTTCGTAGCGCTAATTTTAATATTTTTATTGAAAATATAAACTTAAAATGTACGTCAATTTATTATTTTTTTTTTTTTTTTTTTTAAAAAACTCAAATCATTTTTGGATACCATTTTTGTAAATTATATGTTCATAGTTTTAATACAGTAACTACCTGAACCCATGTGAAAACTGCTCCACAATTATCATATATATGTTTATGTGCCATTTCGTATCTACACATACGTAGCAAAGTCTGTTTGGTTTACTAAAAGAGCAATTCATTTGAGGAATAATAGTAAAAAAAATCGATTATCGAAAAATATCAAAATTTCGACCGATTCACCGGGAATCGACTATTAACACTTAGTTTTAAATAAATTTATAACTAAAAAGTATATCGAAATTCACTTTTCTTTCGTATTTAAACAAACAAACGAATATACACAATTATTAATCTAATCATTTAAATTCATAAAATTTTTATATAATATAAACATTAAATTAATTAAAAAAAAATATATATTTTTTACTGACAATCTTATTTTAGTTTCAATGGTAATAGTAG
>JABUQX010001903.1:30000-35000 GCA_015478945.1 Trachelipus rathkii | reverse complement strand
TTGCCAATGTTATTTTCACTTATATTATCCATAGAAAAAAATGATCGGATTAAATCTCCTTGGCCTTGGTAAAGAAGATCATTTATTTTGTCTTTGATTTTTTTTTCATCTGTGAACATCCATTTTAGAAATGTTTCAATGGTTCCCAAATCATCATTCTCAGCATAATAACAGCAAATATGTAAGACTAGTTTTTCTAAAGCTTTCCTTAACGTAGCAATATCATCCATGAAAAAATCATCTTTCAAGACTTTTTCGATATAAGAAAACATCTTCAGTTTAATCAGCTCTTCAAAACACTTAATCCCTTCTTCATTTAAGAAAATATAAAAACTTTCTTTACCAATAATCTTAAACATGAATTCAACAAATACGATCTTCTTATTTTTAACAAGATCTTTGAGGATTGAATGATAAATTGTAGAATTTTCTTTCAAGTAGCTTTTAACTGACGGAGCAATTTCTTCTGATATTCCTTTAAGTAAATGAAGGCTTTGCTCCTTGAAGTCTTCGGAGGAACGAGTAAGGAAATGTATAATTTCTTTATAACTTTTATCTTCCAGATGGAAGTATATTATTTTAAAAACCTCTACAAAGATATTTTGCCACCTTTCTTCTGCATACAATTGCTTGAGAATTTCAAGTCCATCAGATTTAAAAATATCATTGAAGAATTCACCATGATGGCACTCTAGCTGAAACAGGAAATAGATAAAAATGTCCAAATTGTTGTCATTCATATTCAAAAGGTCTTTTAAAATTTTCTGTATTATATTTTCCCTATCTTTCCTCTTCGAAATAAAATTTTCCCACAAATACTGTATTTGCACTCCATTTCCTTCATTAATTGATCTATAGAAAATTTTCTCAATTTTTAAATCAAGCAATTCGATTTTACTTTTTTCTAGTTCTTGACTGGAATCTTTTTCCCTTTCAAAGTTCCTAAAATTTTTAATGTTCCAAATCCAAAAAGGTGTATATTCACATATCACGCTATCTTTCCCACTAGAAGCTTCGTAATTTATTTGAAGATTTCTTGGTAACATTTTGAAACAATCTGTAATTAATTGGTCACCAAGATAGTATTCACAAGCTAATTTAAACTTTGATTCTGGTTCGAGATCTTTTTCTATCTCTAAAATTTTAGAAACGGTCTTATTCAAGTTAATTGTTCCTTCCTTTGTGAAAATGAAATTTCTAATAAAGTATGGAGCGAAGATCATGTCGTCAAGGTCTGAAAGAAAACTGAATACCTCTTTCCCCATGATTTTAAATCCTTTTTTAATATATGAACTGACTAAGATATTTGATTCTGGTGTTTCTTCTTCAAATTTACTCAACATTTCTTCAAATTTATATTCTTTTCCTCTAATTTCAATCCATTTCAAAAGATGCTTTATAATATTTGACTTCTGATAAACCAATGAGCAAAACTCAAAAGAGCACAAATGTATAAGAGGTTTATAATCGTATTTAACGTCATGATAATAAATATTTTCACTTAAATCATATCGTAAATTTTGAAATTTTTTTTCCATATTTTGTAGTATGTTAAAAATGCTGAAAAGATAAAAGAAATTAGCATTACAATCTGGAAGAAAATTAATTACACACGGACAAATCAATATTCAATAAATACAATACCACCGATAAATAAATAAATAAATAAATAAAATAAATAACAAAATAAATAAAATAAATAAATAAATATGTGTATGTAGGATCTAGGTATCAATGGGTCCTAAGAAAAAAAATACAAAATGTAAAGGCTACAAAGATTAAAAAGTGAAATATCATTATATATATTTTTAATAATATTTAATATTATTAATATTAAAGTATATATATATATATATATATTATATATATATATATATATTATTATTAGTAGATATATTTATAGTTATATATATAGTTATATATATATATATATATTATTATATATTATTATATATTATATATATTATTAGTATTAAATAAATTATATATATATATATATATATATATATATATATATATATATATATATAGTAATAGTCAGGTTTAGGGTAATCCTATCAGACATTATTTTTTCCGATAATCGTTAGTTATCGGATATCTGTTACCCATTTATAAATATATTTTGTTCGGAAACGTAAAAGAAACTGACTTCGGCTATATTTACATAAAATAGTTAAAAATCGAAATATTTTTTGATAAGTATATATTAACTTAAATGTTGTACTTACACTAAAGAGTAACAAATATATTTTATTCTAAAATGTATATATAGCGGTTGTTCAAAACGTAAATTTAAAAAAAATTGACTTCGGCATGAAAAGTTTGCAGGAAAGAATTTTTTTTAGTAAGTACGTATATATTTCTTGTATTTTTTAACTAAACGAATACCATAGGGTAAATACACATCAGGTTGGCGTACATGCATGGCAGACCGATAGCTGAAGCGCTCATTTCTAATGCGCGCTGCGCACGAGCGGCGCCGTACGGTTCTTATATGGCAACGCTTTGGCGCAGCGCCTATTAAAAGAGCGCTTCAGCTAGCGGTCTGCCATGCATGTAGGAAAACCTACCGTGCCTTTAGCCTGTGGTATTCATTTAGTTAAAAAATGTTCTATATATATATATATATATTAATATTATTATATATATATATATATATATATATATATATATATATATATATATATATATATATATATATATATATATATACAATATGTTATTATTATTATTATTATATATTGTTGTTATATATATATATATATATATATATATATATTTATATATATATATATATATATTATTATTATATATTATTATATATATATATATATATATATATATATTATTATATATATATATATATATATATTATTACACATATATATATATACACATATATATTATTACATCATATATATATATATATTATATTATGTTATATATATATATTATTATATATATTATATATATATATATATATATATATATTTATATATTACTAAATAAATATTATTAAATGCAAATATATTATTATATTATTATTATTATATATTATTATTATTATTGTATATTATTTTATATAAATATATATATATTAGTATTATATGTATATTATATATTATATATATATATATTATATATATATATATATTATTATCCACATACATATATAAATTATAGATACATATAAATATATATATTATATATATATATATATATATATATTATTATATATATATATATATATATATATATATATATATATATATATATATATATATATATATATATATATATATATATATATATATATATATATATATATATATATATATATATATATATAACACGCACTAAATTGTTTTTGGTAATAGTTTTGCTGAGGTTAATAATCTTTACGTAACTATTGCATTAAGACTATAAACTTATAATTTACAAAAATGGTATCGAAAAATTTTTTGAAGTTTTTTTTTTACCGATTAGCGTATAATTTAAATTGATATTTCCAATTAATATATGAAAAAAAAACGCTAGAAAAAACGCAACTTTTTGGCTTTTTTCGTTCGTGTAAAGCACTGGTTCCCAAACTGGGGGTAAATTACCCCCAGGGGGTAATTTATTAATTTTTCGGGGGTAATGGAGGGGTGTGAGGGGACAAGAGAAAAAATTTGAAAAAAACTGCCTCTATTTTACACTGTCAGTTTCTCTGTGAGCATCAGCCCACGCAGTATTGTTAACATTTATCCACTATTTTCTATGTAGTTTTTTCTTCTTTTTATGCAGATTAAACAATAAAATGTCCAAAAAGCACACCTTCTGACGCCTTTTTTCGTCGTCGGTTTGTGAATTTACCTTCTGGTGGAGGATCGGCCACAATTCGTGGTATGTCACAAGTTTTGACAAATGAAAGTCTCAAGCCATCAAAACTTTCAGCATATTTTCAGAATTGGCATCCAAATCTTCAAATTGAGGATCAGGCTTATTTTCAGCGTCTGACTTTATCACTGAAGATTATCCAGTTTGGTTCATCTGGAAATCACCCCCAAAAGCTTCAGGCTGCGATTGAAGCATCCTACTATGTTGTATATAAGTTACTGAACAACAGAAATGCCACACCATTGTGGAGAATCTGATTATGCCTTGTGCATATACGAGATGGTAAGCAAGGTATATGGGGAGGATCAATCGAAGAAAAACTTAGTGCCATATCTCTACCAAATAACACAATCCGCCGACGAGTCGATGGCATGGCATCAGATATCCTGTCCCAAGTTACAACAGAGATTAAGGAAACTTCATATAGCAAATTCTCTTTGCAATTTGTCCTCCTCTCCTTGGGTTCGTCCGTTACGTCCGCCAGGACATGATCAAAGAAGAGCTCCTATTATGCGAGGATCTGCTGACACCCATGAAGGGAGAAGATATCTTCAATATCATCAACAGTTTCTTTACCAAGAATGATCAATTGGTAGGGAAAGATGCTTTTAATTTTAGTTAAATGTCTTGTAAATTAAATGTCTTATAAATTTAATTACATTAAAACCATATAATTATAGCACAAAAAATAAGAATGACCAGCTGACAACTATAATAAATTTTACTTTTAATTCAGGTTTCCGTCGATGGAGCGCCATAGATGATGGGTGGTCATCGTGGATTACGGAGCCTCATACAAGCTGTGAATCCAGAAATTTCAGTAGATCATTGCATCATTCATCGGTACTCTCTTGGATCGAAAAGCCTGCCTGGTAATCTGAAGTTAGTGTTTGAAGATGTGTTGAAAATCGTCAACTTCATCAAGTCCAGGGATTTGAATTTGAGTACATTCAAGGAGCTGTGCAAGGAAATGGGAGAGCAGTATGAAGTTCTGCTTTCCACACCCATGTTTGCTGGTTGTCATGAGGCAAGGTTGTACGCCGAGTCATCGAGCTCCGAAAGGCTATTCAGGAATTCCTGGAACAAAAAGGATCTCCTTTTGCTACCAAATTCACTGATAA